>OZ024896.1:28812929-29037929 GCA_964017195.1 Siderastrea radians | reverse complement strand
TGTATTTTAATTTTACGTCACAAAGGCGTGACTTCTGTTACGCACTGACATCAAAAATATCTTTTTTACTCGCGCGCTCATATATATTGCAAAAATTATGCTTCCGCCGAGTCTTTTTTAATGATCAAAATGTTAAGACTTTGTGAGCACTTATAAACCTCGGAAGGGATACGATAATGCTCGCAGGGTGGGTAAAAACTCAAAGACAAAACTGAAAAAGAAGCATTCACCTTAAAAGGAAATCAGCGTGGTCGACAGACTGTTTTTTTTTAGATGTCCTATTCTCAGTGTCAGTGTTTTCTTTAGGACAGTTCCCGTTTTCGGTTGCTTTTTAGCTCCACACGCCGAGAAACTAAACGTCGACTTTGCCTGCAGGTCCTCGCGGTTTCCCTCGAGAAGCCCGCGGCCGGCCGAAACTAGAAGTCGGGTTTCCAAGCAGCAGGCGATTTACACTGGCGTTTGTTTATTTTGCATTCTTTCGACTAACACTGTGGGAAATAAGAATAGCCACTAAAAAAGAAAACGATTCCTGGAAAAGCATGTGTCACGGCGGAACTACGGTACTTGCAAGTCCAGTATCCAGGAACTTCCGTGAGCGAAGCGAAGCGACTCACCCGGATGCTTAGGTAACCGGGCCTTTCCTCAGCCCTTTTCGTTGTCGCCTGGCTTTTTCCGGTGTTGCTAGGCAATTTACTTTCACGCCGCGAGTCAATGGAGTTATGAAGCCGAATCGCTGCCTAAAAGCACGCGATTTGAAGGCTGTTTTAGACTAAATGGATCAAATAAGATAGAAATCAGTGGAAATGTCACAAAAGAAATTTTCAGGGGCGCCTTTTGGAGTCCAAACCGCCCGGTAAGCAAAAAAACCTTTGTGCACTTTAACGCGTGCCTTGTTGATCTCTGATAAAAACTAGCGCGGGCTTTTGTGGGTCCTGATAAATTTGTTTGTAATTCACGCATGTTAATTAAGTTTGTATTTTAAAAAAGCAATCATTTGAACGTTAGGTTAGGGAAAGTTTAAATCTTTAACTTGTGGTAGTATGTCCGTGGCAATTCGTAGTTTTGCTGCGCTCGCAAATTGAATGCTAATCGCCATGAGACTTGACTGTTGTCAACATGTTGAGGAATGCTTCCAAACAACTGCCTCATTCTTTGGCACTACAATGAGATAAAGTTAATACCATCATGAAATAGTTTGTATTCCTGTTAAGCGACGTTTATTTCCTGTTAAATAAGATCTACCTTCAATAGTATTTTCCAGTTGGTTTCCTTAACTCTGCCAAATCAATCAGCCATTTTCATTTTTCGGAAAAAAATGAAAACAAGCTTAAAATAATTAAATGTAATTTAATTAAGCCGATTGTTGATGAAAATTACATATTCCTCATGTTGTTACCATATTCTGTTGACTGATTTCTTGCTCAGCTAGGAAGTTGTAATTAAAAATGTCGACTTTCAATTCAGTTTGACTGTGATACATGTATGTAATCTGTGCTGTAAGGTTTGATGTTGCTGGCATTCACCCCAAAAGCAAAACACCAGGAACAATAACTCAAGTCGCCTATGACAGGAAATGCATGTCTGATGTGGTAGGTTAATAATTTATGTATGTAGAACTAAGCTTTTTAATGTTACCGAACATGTCACTCAGCCCTATATCAACAAATTGGATCATGTTACATTTTTTGTGTCAGTCAGTCCTTGTCATCTTATTAGCCCACAGGTATAAGGCTTATACAATATTTTACCATCCTAGCTCTGAGACGTTTGCTGGTCTTTAAAACACTTTAAAATTGTGTAAAACAAGAAAGTGTGTTTTATCTTGTTGTTACCATGTGGCACTAAATGTTTGCATGTTCCAATTTTTGCAATTTTTGTGGGTTTTTCACGATCCACAAAAAAAAAGATCCCGCGAAAATTTTCTCCACAAAAATTTACTCCACTGTCAAAACTGTACACAAACAACGTCTTCAAAGAAAAGGATTGTCTGAAGGTACTCCATTGATAAACTGATTAACATGTTACACATCTGCATGTTGTTGTTGACCTGCATTCGATTGTTTGTACTCAAAAAACAAGAATTTTATAGTTCCAAGTAGAAGGCAACTTCCTGAAAATTGCAAAAATTAATTACCAGCGAGAAAAACCAGCTTTTCCGAATCGCAAAAATTAGTTCCCGCAAAACACAAAAAAATCACCCATTCACAAAATTAAACTCCTGTAAAAATTTAGTGCTACAAGGTATTTTGTCCTAAACAAGGATCTAAAATGGAGGGTGTTGTCCTAAATGGGGTGGTAAATTTTAGGCCTTTTGTTTCCTAAACAGGATCAGGGTTTCAGACCCTTAGTGACACCCCTGCATCAAGGCTTGGGTTCACCAGTGTCCCCCCCAGGGGGGCTTTATGACCATTGAGGAGGGAATGCTAGATCTAGAAGCAGACACCCAACTAGTAAATTGAGTATATTCCTGGAAGATGATGCTTAGGCATCAGGACTTGGTGGGGGGGGGGGGGATTTGGACGAGTTACTGGTATATAGAGGCTTGGGAACTGAAGGAGATGAGGAAGCTAATACACAGATTGGAGCCCTGAGGCAAAGGGGAAATGCTTGACTGTATGTTATGTAAATCAAAAGATAAATAAATTTGAAAGTAAATAAATAACTGAATATTTAAGATGCATGCTCTGTGTCACCCTGTTTGCTTTTTAAACTTTTCTAGAGTCGTAGCCTTGGGCCTGGCTCCTACAACATTGATGTAGGTGGATTCAACCCAAAGTCTGTGTCTGAGAGAGCATCTGGTCCTGGTAAATATGTTTCTTTTTTCTTTTTTTTTTCAATTTATGAATTATTAATCCCAAATAAAAACAATTGCAGTCACTTTAAATCACTTGAGGCCATGCAATACTGATCACCAATTTTTTTTCTCACAGGATGGGAAAGGGCCTTTGAAACAGCTCGACTGGCAAAGATTCCTCATCTGTTGTACAAAGAACAATGGGAGAAGAAACAGCTTCAGGTAAAAGATTTCATAAAAAAATTCCTCTAGTTATTAATAACTAATATGGAGAATTTACTTAAACATCAACTGAAGACATTTTTTTCGTCAGTGATCATTTTCTTTATTCTCATGACCTGTATGTTTGATCAAGTACTTGTAACAAGAAATTACAGGCTTATTTTTATTGTTGGAGCTAAAAGGGGAGTTTTACTAACATGCGAGCCAGCGAGCCATGCGAGTCATCTGAGTCATAATGCGAGCCATGCGAGTCATAGTGCGAGCCATGCGAGCCATGCGAGTCAAGCAAAAAATTAAAAAATAAAAATAAAAAATAAAAAATAAAGAAAAGAAATAAATGAAATAAGTATGCACAAGTATCTACAGGACTAGAACGAAGTCCCGGATCAAAAGAACATTCTTCTTTTGTCCACATTATCCGTGCATGGGAAAATTGCCCAGAAATTCTTTTATTTGCCCGTACAAAATTGGAATGACGTTGTTGATCGAAACGCCTTTGACTGAACAACAGGAAAAAGGCATAGGTTTGTAAGCTTCATTACGGACTCATCTTTCATTAGTTCAGATGCTTAAGAATTTCTTTTCTTTAGAGGTTGTGATTTATAATTGAAACGCAATATTTCTGCACCCCTCCAATAAAGACGCTTAGCCCCGCCAGCTTCCCCCCCCCCCCCACCCACACAGATGACAAAAATACAAAAATAGAAAATATAAGTAAACAGACAATAAAATGGAACAGTATTGGCAAAATGCCGCGAACTGTCGCAGCCGTGTTCTGAAAAACTAATAGAGAATGCGTTACTTCCGGTAGTGTATGTAATCTGTAATCTTATTAAATATCTTTTTCATATGTTGATGTTTACACGTATATCCAAAACTCAATTAATCGTTTTGCAATCAACACATATACTCGTCTTTGACGCTATTTTTCGTCGAAATGTGCGCTCGTTTGATGTTCCAAGCAGCAAAACACAATGTATACATTGAGCCTAACACGCAATAAGTATATTTACGGCATGCAGTACTATTTTACACGTTTTCAGAATCACGTAAGCGTCACTATTTTTTATTTTATTTTATTTTATTTATATTGCTCAACAACATGTTTTAAAAACACTTTCTAGCGTTAAAATCATGACTCGCATCCTGGCTCGCCTGACTCGCATGGCTCGCACTGTGACTCGCATGACTCGCATGGCTCGCTGGCTCGCACATTAGGCAGACCCCTAAAAGGGTCAAGACTAGATTTTTCATTAATAACCATAAAATGTTTTTCTTTTCAAAATAGAAACAACTTCTTGGCCCGGGGACATACAACATTACTGATTTTATTGATCACATGGCAAAGAAGCCTGGCAGTACAAGAGGAGTATGTGAGACAAGAGAAGCAAGATTTGATACAACAAAAAAGGTTTGTGTTTGTAACCTTTGATGTGTTATGATAATCATTATGAATTGGTCTTAACATTTTTTCTTGTTGTTACTGTTGCTCAGAGTTCCGGGTTTGGGGGGGGGGGGGGGGTAGGTGCTTGTCAGAAGTTTGGGTACGGGTGCCGCGTTCTGAGCCTTGTAAATCCTAAGATGGAGTTCTTCGATTTTCACACCCTACATGCATTTAACAGTCACATAATTCCTCTTTTTGACCCTGTTTAAGTGCCCCCCCCCCCTCGCTAGAGGGGAAGGGTTCTCCTTAGAATCTTGTAGGGGGTATTCTCCAAACCCTGACCTGCTGTTAGACTATAATTTTAATTAACCTAATTTTCCAAAACCCATTTTCAGACCTTGCCTATACCCATACCCATTTTCAGACCTTGCCTATACCCATACCCATTTTCAGACCTTGCCTATACCCATACCCATTTTCAGACCTTGCCTATACCCATACCCATTTTCAGACCTTGCCTATACCCATACCCATTTTCAGACCTTGCCTATACCCATACCCATTTTCAGACCTTGCCTATACCCATACCCATTTTCAGACCAAAAGGGAATACCCCCCCCCCCATTTCCTCCCTGGGAAGACAGTTGCAGCATAGCATTGCCTTGCCTTTTGAAATATTGGTTTAAATATATACTAATATAGTTCCCGTACTGTACAATCAGCCTCAACATGCTGTTTTATTGCATTTGGTTCTTCATGTGACATTGATTAGATCCTTTACTACTGGATCCGGTACTACTCTTTTGTTACGGTGGTCCTTGCAAAGTTAATTCCCGGGGGGGCGGGGGGGCTACTCAATAAAGTTTATACGGGAAGGCTCCGCCCGGAGGTTTAAACCCTTACCCTTTCATATACTAATTTTTATCAAAAAGGTACCCCTTTCACATACCTAGAGCAAAATTGCACCCCTTTCTTATACCTCGAGGATAAGCAAAAACAATAGGATTTCCTGTAATCGCCATGTTTTTCCTGGGTTTTCAGTTGTTCTGATCCAGTTACATAGTTATTTCTGCCAAAATGAGGCACCCTTTGGTATGCTTCGCTTTAGCTACCATTCTTCCACTTTGTAGCTGATTTTGTGACCCTTTCATATACTAAAATGGCAATTTTCCCTACCCTTTTATATACTGCGAGCTTAAAAAGGCACACCTTTTGGGCAGACCCTCCTTGTATAGACCACTATAGGGGGTACCTCCCGGGGTTAATACTTTGAGGTTGCAGTCCATTTCAAGACTATTTTTAACTGCTCAGTGACTTTATGTCAATGTTGGAGCCAAGGCTGACAGATTGTAGTGCAAACTAAAAGAAATATTTAAATTCTTAATATTTAAGGCATTCATTTAAACTCACTTAATCTGATAAACTGGAACCAATTCCAAAATTGCATACCCTAGTTATCCCTTCATTAGCCCCAACATGTGTATCAATGTGCATATTCTCCTCACTAGCCCTCATGATTTCTATGATACATGTTGGGAGAATTGGCTTAAAACATCAAAACATTTCCTCTTTGATGACATATTTTTCTTCATTCTTCATGACCTGAAATTTGTTTAACCATGCAGTGATTATATTGAAAGTAGAATTTAGATTCTGGTTACTGTTGGGGCTTATACTGTGTTAAGACAGGATACCGAATACCTTGTCCAGTGGCACGTCCCCAGTGAGGCAAAATAAACTCCCCTCCTCAGGGATCAATTGATATCGCTTTCTTAAGCTTGGCCAAATACCTGGAAGACATCAAAATGATCTTCGCAAAAGCCTCAAGCAGATGAGCACATTTTCAATGACAAATTTTGTCATTGAAAATTTGCTCATCTGCTTGGGGAGTGAAATGGTTTAACCCTGTACATGGGTGAGCAAAGTTTATGTGACAAATTTTCTCTAATATGTGCCGGCAGTGGCTTTTTCACGGCAGAGAAGCAAGCGCCTGAAGAAGAAAAAGCCTCCATAAATAACTGGCTCGTTTCTCAAGCAATAGGCAAGATTACTTATAGCATGTGGCTCAGCAGCAGTGCTTTTATTGCTACATGCATGTGGACCAGAAACTGATGCTAGGGTCGCCTCACCCACGGAAAATTGAGGCTCAAAGTGTTCGTACTGTGAAAATACATTGAAAGCAGAAATTACTCGGTTAGGCCACAAAAAATGGGCGAACAGATGGTCTGGGAACTAATTTTTCTCAAGTCGTTGACAAGTTTTCTTCTACACGAGAAAATTTTACGTATGACAACACCAGGTTTTATGTCATATGGAAACTTGACGAGTTTTTTCATCTACACGAGCAAATACAATTTGTTATACATACATACATACATACATACATATACTTTTTGTTGAGGCAGGTTGGTTTGAGGCAACCCAAAGGCTGGTGGGGACCTGCCAGAAACTTAATTAAAAACTATTTATAACAAAAACTTAGTACTTAATTTACAAAAATTAACAAAAATTTAAAAATACAGAAAGTCCGTTTGTTTTGATGTTATCTGACAGGCTTCTTTTTCAAATTGAATTTGTTCCAGTATCCTTGAGGCCCGTCTAAGTTTTTGTTTAAAAAGCTGTAGGGAGGAAGCATCCTTGATGGCTTTAGGTATTAAATTCCAAACTATGGGTCCTCTGTACCTTACACTATTTCTGCCAAGGTTACTATTGTACCGTACATGCGAGAAGTCATTAATACGCCTTAAGTTATAATTATTGTCGGTATTGCGTATTTCGAATAGGGCTGTGAGTTGATCAGGTAAACTATTGTGGAAAACCTGATACATTATAGAAGCGAGCCTACGCTTGTAAATATAGCCTAAGGGTTTCCATTTAACAAGGTCAAGTACATCGGAGTCAGGAGTTTCGCTGGGCAGTTTATGGATTAGTTTGGCAGCTTTTAAGTGTAAATGTTCCAATACTTTAAAGGTAGATGGTGAACAGGATCCCCAAATAGCGATGCAGTAAGTAATGCTTGGGACAATCCCTTTGAAATAAATTTCTTCTAGTACACTTGAGGGTAGGCCTTTAAATTTTTTCAGGAATTTTAGCTTTCCTCCAAACTTATTATGCAGAGCTTTTATTTGTGGTTTCCAGTTCAGTTTATAGTCAATTTCAACACCCAAGCAAGTGGATTTAGTGTTGAAGTAAATGTAAGAATCTCCGAACATTAGAGGTCTCATTGGACCAACAAAAGCATGGCTGGAGATCAACATTGCCACGGTCTTGCCAGTGTGGACAGTGAGATGATTCTTACAGCACCACACTTTGAAGTCGTTTAAGATTAGGTTTAACGCATCAACAATTTCTTCGACTTCTTCCCCAATATAATAGATAGTAGTGTCATCTGCAAACATATGAATACATCCAGTTTCGGAAGTAGTTGGTAAGTCATTGACATATATTGCAAACAGTCTGGGTCCCATTAAGGAACCTTGGGGAACACCGATGTCAATTTGCCGTAGCATTGATCTTGCGCCGTTTACAGTGACATATTGTAATCTTTCATGAAGGTAGCTTGCAATCCACTCATGGAATATAGCAGACACACCTACATCTGACAATTTAGTTTTTAGGATGGCATGGTCAACTGTGTCGAATGCCTTCTTAAAGTCGACAAATAGAACTCCAACTTTGTAGCCATCGTCGATTGCCTTTTTCCATGTTTCGGTTAAGTACAAAAGTAGTGATTCGGTGGAGACACCTTTCTTGAAACCCCATTGATTTGGGTGTATAAGTTCATTTGTTCCTAGATGATGATCTAAGGAATCACAGACAACGCTCTCCAATATTTTGCTGTTCAGATTGAGCATTGTCAGTGGTCTGTAATTGGCGCAGTCTGATTTGATCCCCTTCTTAAATACCGGAACTACCTCTCCAGACTTCCAATTACTGGGAAAAATGCCACGTTGTATACTATTTTTAAAAATACTAAAAAGACCTTCAAAGAGTGACTCAGCGGCCTCGGCCAATTCACGCGACGTTATTTTATCAGGACCACCTGTCTTTTGTATGATGTGAGTTAATTTCAGCTTTATTTGTTCTTCCGAAAGGGATACATGATCCAGAAAATGAGACACAGGGTTAATAGTTGCTGGTGGCTGGTTAGTTGAGGAACCAGAGTCGTGATGAAACCTTGTTGTGGAAAATTTGTTGTGGAAAATTTGCTCGTGTACATGGGGCTCAACAGTGACTGAGGATGTTCTAAATGCAACTGATTTTAGATCCCCAGATTATTTGAACTTTCTCTCAGGTGCGCGAAAATCGTGTGAGTAATGTACTCCGTTTTCCAAATTTTCCTGTTTTCGGTGCGTTTCCAGATCTCTTTTTTTAAGCGTGGATGGAAGGCATAGCAGTATAAATAAAACATGTATAATTTAGTGGACTTGAAGGACCATGGTCTTTTTCTAACAGAGGTAGTAAGAGTGAATGACTTGACTTCATGCATTTCACGTGTTCTATTGTTGTTTTCTTAGTTCTAAAATTCATCTTGTTATCACAGAGTCAAGTGCCAGGTCCGGGTACCTACGGACAAGGAGGAATACCAAGCGCTGTGGTTGAGGAGAAAGAAAGAAAATCAGTCAGCAACGTGGGGATGCTGGATTCTGGGAAGTCTTACAAAAGACAGCTTCCTGAAGTGGTACGTAACATTGAAAACCCTTAATAGGGATCGTCCTTGGAAGAGCTAAGAAATACAATTTTGACACGCTTGGGCATGGCTTATCGAGACTCGGTATTTTTTTGCTTTTTAACTAATACTTGGACTTCGTTTAGGCAATCAACGCACATGGCTTATAAGTAGCAGTTCAATGAGTCTACACGCGCAATGTACATCTTAGTATATTTTCTTTAGCGGTAGACTACAAGCAGCCTCTCTTTCCGCTCAGGGATAGTCGAGGGAAACGAAGAAGCGAGCGAGGGCGAATTTGCCCCCCGCATTGTTACGTAAAGCGCGCGAAAATCGCCTGCCGCGGCAGGCGATTTCCGGCTCGCTACACTCGACAAAAAAAAAAAAACGTAACAATGCAGCAGGCGATTTTCGCGCGCGCTCGCTCGCTTGTTCGTTTCCCTCGACTAGCCTTGAGAGGAAAGAGAGACTACTCGTAGTCTTCTTTAGTTTAGCGGTCCTCTCTAGAACAACAACGTGAAATGACCAACTTCCGGTGTTTTCTGGAGAAACTGAACCATCGTGGATCTGAAATAAAATCGTTGCAAACATGGTGTCTTACCAAATTCACACTCAGATGATTAACCCTTAAGCCCTGATATGAAAATGCATATTCTCCTTGCTGTTCTTCATACACTTTTTATGGAACTAATAAGGAGGATTTGTCTTAAAATCGAGACATCTCATTCTTGGTGATCACTTTCTTTATTCTCCTCACTTAGTCGGATGATGTAAAGGTAAATTTCACTTTCATCTATGTTATCACTGCAGGGAAGTCATCTGTGTCCAGGGCAATACGAGATGAAGAGCTTTACAGATGAGATGGAAGCAAGAGTCATCAGTAAAAGAGGCCCTTACGATCTGTTCACTGGGGAGCGAAACAAGCCAATCTCTGTAGGCTACTTTGCTTTACCGGTAAGAAAGTGTAAAGGGGCATTCACTCGTACTGACACATGCATGCATATGAAAGGTTACGGCGCGAAATAAGCGAGGGTGGTAAAAAAGGACAGGATTATTTGTCTTTCTTTCTTTGCCTGCTCACATTGCCGCACCCCACTCGATCCGGTGTGACTTTCATTCCGGGACGAGTTCTTATCGGTTCCATCCCGTGGCATTGTATTTGTTTACATAACACCAGCCCAAAATCTCATACATTTTTAAGTAAAAGACATACCGGCACGAGTTCATCGGAAGGATCGAGATTCTTATTCCCATGTACGAAAACGTACACTGGTATCATATAAACGCGATTCCAGCAAAAAAATGAACGGTTTATGTAAACGAGCTACGTGCCGGAATGGAAGTTGCAACTTGCAAACACATCCTCATGAACTAGTGATATTAAATCCATTTTTTATCCATTTTATTTGGTGTCCCCAATTAGCTCTAATTTAGTGTCTCCAATTAGCTCAATGTAATATCTAAATACGCAGACGCTTAAATAAAGGTTTTATTTTATTTATTATTCATGTATTAATTGATTAATTAAAACTTCGTTCGTTTGTTTCACAGACAAAGCAGAATCTTGGTCCCGGAGAATATGATTTGAAATCATTTTTACACGAACTAAACGGTAAGTAAACTCTATGCAGATGGCCGTTACCAACGATGACGCTTCTAAGCGATATACCCTTCCCGTAAAACATATGAGGCGCTTTCCATTATGCCAAAATTTCGGTCGAAACGTAAATGGGACGCTTCAGTCCAGGTGGAAATTTTCCTCTTTGACCGGTCGGTCCGGTCCGACCACTTCGCTGTAATCGAAATTCTCAGTCGAAACTAAGTAGAACGCTTCGGTTGGGTTGGAAATTTTGTTTCTATCGAACAATGTCGTTCCAATTTCCCTTCAGGCATAGTGGAAAGCACCCGTGATATACGTTATGTTTCATATTTTTCAGACAAACATAAAAAACACCATGGAGCATTCCTAAAAGTACAGCGTTTCCCATCATATCCAACAAACAGGATATATTGCTCTACGCTGAGTCAGTACCCCAGAGATCCGGTAGGTTGATAAGCTTTTTTAGTGATATATAGACCTCCTTTAGATAATTTTAGTTAATTAGTTCAGCGCCCTGTTTTCTATCGCACTACTGGTAAGCGGGTACGTAATTACTGTGATAAACGAAAAATTCGGGAAATCAAATTTTAAAAAATTCTCTAAACGTCTGGAAAAACATTTTGGCACATCACACACTAGTCTAGAGTTCGCCTTAAAATGTAAAAAATAAATAAATAAATAAAAATTAATAATAATGATAATAATAATAATAATAATAATAATAATGGAGAATTAACGTGAAAATCAATGCTTTTTTCCTTCGAAATAGCCTGTAGCCTGTTCCAGTTTCCGAGATTTGTGGGGAAAGCGTGAAGTGAGAAAACGAGCGCGAAAAAACGCGTGGGGCTGGGGAGAGACAATGCTCACATGCTCTCTCTGTCTTCCTTTTCCCGCCACTGCCACCTTTTCTCCAGATCCCGCGCGTCTCATTTTCGCGTTCCCTTTCTAATTTTTGTGCCGTCCCAACTATCTGAGAGCCTGGAACAGGCAGATCAGAAATGTTTCTCTTGGACAGTAGTTAAACTTACGAAGAGTTTAGTTGCTGACTCTATTAAATCTGCCATGAGTTTAAGCCAACTTGGCCTTGTTAGCTATAAAGTCCTGCTAAAGTCGATTTTTGATTGACTAAAAAGAAATAAATACTTAACTTCCCTCGAACAAAGTCGTCGTTTCTTGTGCTATCGTCCCAGCTCTCAGTGTCGAGAAGGAACAGCCTTGCCCGGCAGTTTGAAAGCATGGTTCAGCACTTTTCAAAATTATCAATAAATTTATAATATGCAGGAGGCTGAACTGGTTTTTCGTTTCTTTGGCTAGGGCGATCCAGGGCCTGGGAGCTACTCGCCCCAGGACCTCACCAAGCCCGAGGCCTCCCAGAGACCTCCCTTTGGTTCAACCGCTGAACGATTTGATCGTCATGCCAGACGGTTTTTTCTTGGAATTACGGTGAGTATGTTTAAAGCGTGAATTGCATCAACGGACGTGTCACCCAGTTCGGATCGGAAAGAATTCTGCTCTTATGTAAGTCATGGCTGCAGGATATTGTAACGAAAACGCAAAGTTGTGACTGCAATCATCGTGAAAAACAGCAAATTGTGTGCGAATTTGCGTTCAAAACTACGAACTTTGATTTGACTTTCACAATTAAGTATGTGAAGCTACCAAACAGATGTGAAACCATACTGCAAGAAAAGTGGATTGAGACTCA
The DNA here is from genome assembly GCA_964017195.1 of Siderastrea radians. Lineage (NCBI taxonomy): Eukaryota > Metazoa > Cnidaria > Anthozoa > Scleractinia > Rhizangiidae > Siderastrea > Siderastrea radians. The sequence continues at coordinate 29,025,555 of OZ024896.1, read as the reverse complement.
GGTTTGTTTTTACCGGCTGCAACAGCTTTTTTTGCTGAGAATTCAGATAATTAACTGTACCACCAATTTCCTACTGAGCATTGCCCCCGAGACATAAGATTAAGGAGATTTCTTTGACCTCAATCAGATTCGAAACCACGAGCCCCGTGCTTCGATCACCATTGCTCTATCGAGTGAGCTAGGCGGCCAGCGAGGAGCACGGCGTGCTGCGCGGGACAACATTTCATGGCTTTTCGTTACCATCTTTGGCTCTAGTCAAATCAAAGAGTCTACGGTTTTCTGAATCGTCTCTTTTTGTGTGCATGTTTATCTATTGAAGTATTTTTTTCTTTTTCTTTTTTTTTCCAGAATCCTGTTGGCCCTGGTCGTTATGATGTTGATCGTTATGACAAAGCCCAACACGCCAATGGACACAGAAGTGCCTTTAACTCTAAAACAAAGAGATATGATCTTATACGGGACAAATACTTAACGTAAGTCTGCACCATCCTGCAATAAGATCGTGATAACTTCGTTCAGTTTCCTCATTCCAATATTATGCCTCTCTGTTCGAAAGTCAAGGTTCCCGCAAATGAGGAAAGTAAAGTATCAAACACGAGAAAGAGTGTTTCATCAGGAGATCCAAACACCGAAAAGTGGTGGAAAAAACGAGGCGCAGCCGAGTGTTTTTTTTAACCGACTTCGAGGTGTTTGGATACGGGATGAAACGCTCTTCGAATTTTTCATATGGCCTTTCAAACCATTCATAATTCTTGGAGATATTCAAAGCAAAAGTTCGCAAAATTTTATGCTAATTAAGATCCGGTATCCAAACCAGTGAGTTTGAACATAGTTAATAAAAGAATCTGGTTATGAAGCTCAGCAAAGTCCTTTGTTTTATGTTTTTGTTATCGTTTTTAGCCTTGACCGTGCACGAACAACAATAGGTTTTGAATTTTACATGAGCAACTAACCAATAAAAATGTCACAGCTAAGTTATTCAGCTTTAGTGTGCGAACGTAAAACAAAAGATTGTGCACGGTCGTAGTACTTTCAACATAAATTGCAGCACCTTTGTTATGGCCTTTGAAACTTGCAAGGTTTCATAACCAGTCCCTTGAGTAACTATGGTTTGAAAAACAAGGTTCTCAATCTCATTAAGAATTCATAAAAAGAAAACAAAGGAAATCGCTACCGTGTCAGTGGTTTGGATACCGGATCTTAAGGTGGCTCGCCTGGATTTTGTAAGACCACACTACCCAACATTTAAACAGCTGATACGTCACTAACCACATATTGAACAAACTTTGTTGATCGACATCGGTGTTACCATAGCAACACAGTGGTGACGTTATGAATTTTACGTATCTCCAATTTTCTCGAAATCTCGACCTAAACTTTGAAAACGACTTAATGTCCCTGGAAGGCCACGTGTAGGTCTTCCCGACTGAAAAGTTTTAAGAAATTCTATGAGAGCATTTTCGAGAAAATTTGGGTAGAATATTTTCTTTGACGAAATATAAGATTCCCCCTTTCCTGTTGCTTATTCGTCAAAACCAGTACTCTCCAGTCTAACTGAAATAACAGTTTCGCGGAATATTATACCTGCAGCATAGCTATAGGAAATTGCGTGAAATTCTTTTCTGCTACAGCTCTAATATAAGATGAAAACGTCGTTTCAACCCACACGGAAAACATTGGTCTTGACGAATTGACAAAAAAGAGACCATCTTTAAGTTTTTCAAGGAAAATATTCAAGCTGATTTTTTTCGAAAACGCAGTCATATAATTTCTTGAAACTTTCCAGTCAGAAAGGCATTCTTGTTACCTGCCAGGGACATTAGGTCGTTTTCAAAGTTACGGTCGAGATGTCAAGGAAATTGGAGATATGTAAACTATATGATGTCATTGCCTTGTTGCTGTGGTAACACCGATGTCAATCAAATTAACTTTTTTGGAAAGTCTGTTCAATGTGTAGTAAATGTGTGATGTCTCTAGTTCTATTGAGAATCATCAGCCTTTGAAATGTTGGGTGGTTTGGACTGAACAAAATCAAGGCGAGCCACCTTAATTAGCATAAAATTTTACGAACGTTTGCTTTGAATTTCTCCAAGAATTATGAGTGCTTTTGAGAAGCCATATCATAAACTCGAATGAGTGTCTCATCAGGTATCCAAATACCTCGAGGTCTGTTAAAAAGAAAACTCGGCTGCGCCTCGTTTTTTCAACCCATTTCTCGGTATTTGGATATCCCGATGAAACACTTTCTCGTATTTGATGTATTGCTTCCCAGAATGTTTCTTAGGCGCGCAAACGAGCGGGAAATAATGTTTCCTTGCCTGTTCAACGGAGAAATAGTTCACTGAAAAACGTTTGTGCATGCTCAATTTAGGAAATGTAGCCCGCGCGACCCTCAAAGATAGTCAACGTTGTTTCCTCGGCGCGGAAACGAGCCGGGAAACATTTGCTGCGAAAACGAAATGTTTCTGGAAAAATTCGAAACATTTTTTTTTCTAGGAAGCAGAAAATGTTTTAGCAACGAATGTTTGGCGTGCGCCCAGAAGGGGAAATATTTAGGGAAACAAGTTTCTGCAACAATGTTTCCTCGTTTGCAGAGACCTTTATTCACCTCCTTATTGGGTAAAGTCTCGTGTCCAATCCACTGGGATTGAACCGAGCTGTAAGTCTCATTCAGCCGGCGCTTAGCTCCGGTTTCCGTAGCATGGGAGCGACTAGGTGGTTCACTACTCGGGACCCCCCCCCCCCCACCGCCTCCCCTGGAGTGACTAGGAGCATCACTACTCCTGCCCTGCATAAACTGACTAGGAGCATCACTACTCCCCCCTGGATGGGATGCTAGTCCATTGCAGGGCTACCCCCTCCCCCAGCTTTTCTGTTAGGATTTCCTAACAGTTAACCGGTATCCATTTATACACCTGGGTGGAGAGAGACAATGTGGGTTAAGTTTGTTCTCTAAGGGAACAACACGATACAATGCAGAGACCAAGCCTGAAGCCAACGAAACTTTGATCTCGTGATCGTCAGATTACAAGTCCTACACGATGACCACTACACTACCGCGCCTCTGTTATTATTACTGTTATTAATTATAATAAGTGATACTAGGGGAATACACGTACTTGACTTCACAAAAGAAATCTCATTCGTTGTTCTTTTTTCAGAGAACGGATCAAGCCTCGCGAAGTGAACAAAGTTTTTATGGTTCCCATTGACGCACAATAAACCAATCAGCTCCACTTGTGTCTATGAAACAGTTGTAGTACTAAATATGTAAGGAATTACAAACGAAAATTATCACAACAGTGAAAATATATCTCCGGACACTACGGCAATTTTAGTAAAAAAAAAGACTTATTGTGTAAAATTGGAAGCACGATTTTTATCAATTGTTTTCTTTCAGGATGGCACGTGGTGTTTTGAAATTTGTTCGGAACAAATTTTTTTATACTCTATTCTTTTGTATTTTATAGTGAGGTTTGAATGATGTTTGGTATTTACAAAAATCTGGAAGAAGTTATTGTGTTCATGTCTGTTTGTTAATCATTTTAAACTTCTTTTTTAACCTATTTTGCCTTGTTGTATTCATAACTGTATAGCTTTATTTTTATTACGTTGAAATCATATTTGCCCAACATCCGAACAATGTTCGAAGTTATTTCTTTCTTATCCTTCACTCTTTTTAATGTATTTATTTTGATACTGAGAGGTTTAATCTGTGAATCAAATTGAATTATTGGAAAACGATATTTGTACAGTATTCCGTGGTATTATTTTAGTATCAATGCACCAAATAAAAGAAGAAGTTTGCATCAGCAGTGATGAATAAACCACGTTTCTTCAGTTTTTATTTGTTGTTATTTAACGTGCAGCTCTCCAAAATGATCTACTAAATGAAAATTGCTCTTTAAAACCCAGCCCATAGCAAAGCATGGAAACAAGAAGTCCCAAGCAGACTTTAGCCGCACACCGTGAATTGAAAAATCTTTATACAAAGAAATTGAGCAGAAAGTCCTCTACTTTGTGATTTCGTCTAATTATGTTGTAAGCAAGCAAATGCTAATAATGCAAAAAAAAAAAAGGAAAAAATGAAGGAGAAAAAGAAGAAAGATTCCGTGATTTTGTTTAGCTCCGAACAGAGTGAAAAATTAAAAATGAGTTGAGTGTTGCGCTGATCTCTGCGACCGGGAAAGAAACGGATACACTTATAAAAAACACAAACAAACAAACATAAAAGCAAAAACTGGACTCACCCCGAGCGGCCCAGTTAATTTGTAGTGGCCTGCATCTCATAATTTGTTCGTACTTTCAATGTTTACAGGACAATAGACACCTTCATACCCATGCAACTATTTTAATTAACTTTGTCAGAGACCGCAAGGTGATATGGGTAATTTATTAATAAAATAAATGCATAGACAAGTGTTTATGGTACTTTCACCCATCCTATGGCAGTGACAACCGTGAGCGTGTTGAGACAAGAGTTTCGGGACTAAAAGGGGTCTTGCTAGGCCATTCTTTGCTTAAGTTGTCTCATTAAATTACAAACAATTGACAGATATTAATGGTGCTATCCATGTAGTTCCAGAACTCGAATCTAAAATCTCCTTTCATTCATACATGTAATGATCGAATGCATGCATTAAGTTTCCTGTATTGATTTTTTTCAATGTGTGTTTTGATAATCTAATTATAAGATATAGATTACTTATCACTCAGTCACTGGTTTTAACCGGACCATACATAACAATGGTCTACGACAGCTTCGTGAACTTTCGGGGGTTTACCTCAGTGTAAGAACCTGGCAAGATTTTCTTTGTTTGTTAGTAACTCACGGATGTGAGTTAGTTGTTGTTTTGCTGTACGCTTTAGTTTATGTTTTGTTTCTTTTATTTTACGTCATCCGTGAGTTTCACAGGCTCTTACACCGAGGTAAAGCCACTTTCGGTGTGGTCAAAGAAAAATCTGTACAACTTATTTTTGTGGAATAACTAACGAACTGGAATACCCTTTCGCTATAAAGCTATACCCGTGAAAAAGCTGGATACACTCTATACATGGAAGGGCAGTCCTCGTTTCTTCATGGTTCTCCCAGTTTTTCGCACACCTTAAGAAAGGAAACATATTCAGATTGTATACAATTCTGCAGCAGTCATTCTCGTTCCCAGAGCCTACGATCTGTTCTGTCAGCGGTGGGATCGTAGGGCTCTGGTATCAGCCATTACCGGATGTCGTGAAATTCACGACATCCGGTAGCGCATGTCTAATTCGTTAAGGTGCTATTGCGCCTGCTCTATTCTCGTCCGTGGAGCTCTGGGCATGACAATTCTGACAGCCGAGAAATTTGGATTCCTATCGATCGAGTCATGTTGTCAGATCGACTAAAAGCTGCTCGGGACCCTCCAAATCTCCTGCAATTAGCGGAAAACCTGGAGCTTTAAAAGGAACTTAAGAAGCTGCCTTTCGTGCCGTAGTTGTTCAGAAGAACGATTGTCCCTGCATTTTGCTCACGGGTCTTGGATTTGCATTTTGCCTGAATAAAGGTATTGCATTTGCGTTATACTGAATTGTACAGTTATTTTATTCCATTCGTCTGGTTTCTGATGTGTGAGAATATCAAGGCAAGATTTCCGCACAGCCCCAAGTATTTAAACATCGACATCAAGAGGTCGTTACAAAAGTTACATGTAAGTTGTTTATGGACAAGCTGGAGTTTTGTAGAAAATGCTGTAGCGAGAAAAGAATCGCTGGCATTTAGCGACAATCTCTAACACTTTGAATTCTTACGTGCTTAACCAAACATCAAAATTTGGTCGCTTAATCTGCCCCAAGCCACATTCTTTGCGTGGAAATTGATCAAGTCAATATATTAGCTAATGCCCTGATTAATTCAACCGGAAATAAAACGTTATGCGTAGGAGCCAAAGAATTTTAACGTTATTGCGCATACAGTTTGAATCGGCCAATCAAAAAAAATAAATTTTTGGACGTTACCAGAGCTACAAGAGACGTAATTTAAAAAAAGCCGCGTAGCTCTGGGGACGAGAATGTGCAGCAGTTAGCTGAAACTCTTTGTGGTAAGCGCCTGCGCAGTGAACAAGGCCATCCCTTCCCCCAGTGAGCTTTCCAGTATTGGCTGAACTTGCTACGAGGGTGAGCAACGGACAAGACAACCCCCTCCCATTCTCAGTACACACTGAAATGGTTGCGCAGACACACAGGACAAGCCCCCCTCCCCCGCGGACACACCGGACAAGACCCCCTCCGTCCCCACGCGGCCCCTTTTGAAATTTCCAGCTACCTACGTATCCTCTTCAGCACTGTTTTAGGACTAGTTTAGGGGTGGCCGTGTAATCTGCAGCAATACCGGCTGCACTTTAAAGGTATTTTGTTCACTTACCTGTTAGAAAAATCGTCATATGAAATATATAATCACATTTAAATCGCTCAGTGCTCCTTGGTTGCAACGTGAAAAGGGTTATGCAAATTTCTTTCTTTTCTGAAATCCAGTGGATGCTTTCTTTTACGTTTTGAAAATGTAATCCTCTCTTGGGTATTGTAGTCCGCGTCTGCATCGATTAATACAAATCAAACATTCCGACTGAGTAAAGCTTTGCAAAGTTATCAATTCCGCGATCTTCTTATCATATGTTTTTTTTTCCTTTTGTTTTAAGTTGGCTCACTGATTACATATATTCATAAGATCCTAAACAATGATTGCATTGTAGATATAACGAAAAAGAGGCGAGAATTTGGAAGTTATTACATCACTTTACTAGCCGCGTGTTTGGAAATTTGCTGATTTCAAAAGGTGTGTAATTTCTATACTTGTAAATTTTGTATCTCCACTACACCAGACATATCATGTATATGCAAGGCAGCAAATTGAAGCGTTCAACACGTTTTCTGCTAAAAAGTACCAACAGCCTTATCATCATAACTCTCACGATATCACTACTGGTAATATTTTTGGCCATTTCATCAGTAGTCAGTTTGAATGCCGGTCTGCACATTTCATTCAACGGGCTTTTAAGGTAATCGTTGCTGTCAAAGTGAGTAATTCATCAACATACGAGAGCTCAATGAAACTCGGCTTAGGGGCGAGTTGCATAAAACTTGACGTACTGGGTAACTTCCAAAGTAGACGTTCACTTCAGTCAGACTCCTTTTAACGTGTGACGTTAGCAGTTACGCCCGGCGTTAGGTTTCATGCAACTCACCCAGGCCTTTTGCAAATTATGAGTCTAAAGTGGCTCAAAACCAGTCACTGTATAACTGTTGTATAATGAAAACTGCATCGAGTCTGTAGACTAAATAAAGCTAAAGCTAACCCGGGCACTTTATTGATCGGTTCAAAATTTGGCAATTTTGCACTTCTTGTGTGTCGATACTCTTTTCATCTTTGCTGCCTCGGGAATTGGTCCAAGAGAAAATTTTTACCAAAAATGACGCCCCTTTCATATACCTGGAGCAAAAATAGCACCCCTTTCTTATACCTCAAGGATAAGTTAAAACAACAGAATTTCCTATGATCGCCACACATTTTCCAGGTCTTTCAGTTGTTTGAATTTCTGGTTCCGTTGCTCAAAGCCTCCAAGCTTTTGTGTCTTGCGTTAATATTTCTGCCAAATTTTGGCACCCTTTCATATAATTAGCAGTTAGCTGTTATCACTTTCACGTTGCAGCGGATTTTGTGCACGTGACCCTTTCATATACTAAAATGACAATTTTCCCTTACCTAGTATTACCCACTATGGAGAGTACCTCCGGAGGTGGGATTAGCTGGGCTGTTGGTTGGTAAGAATAGCTAAACCGTGGCTATGAATTGAAAAGGGGCGGGAAACTATGTAACAAGTTGTTAAGTTATGCTCCATTCATTTAAATGGCAGACTTGAGGACTGTTTAAGGGTGTCAACTACGAACTTAAATGTTAGACCGAAATTGTACTAAATTAATTAAATAGCACCAAAGAATGAGGCACTTTGTACCTTATCGCAGTGCCTATATACTAGGTTTCCATTCATTGAGGCCCCAAAGTTAGAAGAAATAACCTTAAACATGACATAAAAAAACAGCCCTGGGAAGAGCATACAAAACTATTGAGGGTGTGGGGAGTGCTCAAGATGCTGGTCCTACCCTTAATAGTCACTAGCCTTGTTTGTGCTCTCGCGGGAATTGATGCAAAAACCAGTGGTCGCATTGGCAGGCGAGCTGTGATCTACTATTTGCGCACGACTGTTGTAGCGGTTGTTATAGGCACCCTTGTCGTTACTGTCATCCGGCCGGGTAGCCAAGCTCAGCCAGAGGTAGGAGAAAGAAATTGCACCGTATCGACCGTTGGATGCATTCTTAGACCTTCTAAGGTAAGCAATATTGGTATAAATATAAAAGAAAGAAAATCTAGAGGCACAGTTTCAGTTAATTCAAAATTACTCGACTAGTTTTCCGAAATTATAAGAGGTGTCTTTTGCTAAATGGATTACAACTTTACAATAATTGGGCCGGTTTTTTTCTTTACACGTTTTCCCTTAGCTTGAAAAAAACACTCCTTTTTTTTTCTTCCTTCGAGAAAATAACTTAATTTCTCCATTTTGGTGAACAAGGAAAGGTGCTTAAATTAATTTCCACGTTCGTTTGAGCCCAAAACATATAAATTTCCACAATTTATAATTATCCCCTTAAAAAGGGCAACGGAAAATACAAGTTGGCCTGTGTGAACGTCCCAACATGCTGACTTTGGCAATCGTTGAATAGACAACACCTTGCACTTGCCAACAAAAGTTTGCAAGCTTTTATAGTTTGTGCTAGGGGCCTTAATTTCTTCTTATTAACCGAGCTCGCGGGCCGTACTGGGAGAATATTGTCCAAGGGCAATATTATCCCAGTACGGTCCCGAGCTAATGAGAGATGATAAGAAGTTCATTATATGACTGTGCCTAACACTTTACTACTTGTAAAGTGAGCCGTGGCGAATTGGGATGAATGAAACAGTTTACCGGAAAGCAGTCAAAACTCAGCAGTTTTACTTCACACAAAAAAATTTTATCGCACAAGAAGAAGGAAAAGAAATTTCAAGGAAACGTTCTCTTTTCATCTAGCTTAAAATCATTCGAACTATTTGAATCAAATGTACTTTCACATTTCCTATATTCCAAGCTTTACCAGCCGGGCATTAACATCGCTCATAATGCCCGTGGGCATAACGGGAAATTCCGTCACCGAGTATTGGCCAATCACAGAGCGCGCAATATATTTACAAGCTCTATCCATATAATATCATAATAGTTACTGTTGTTACTTTTATCATTCAAAAACGGACAAAAGAATGACATAAGAAAACTTTATTGGTGCTTTCATTTCAGTGGTGACATTTAAGCATTTCATCCACAGACGCTGAAAAGTTAGAATTACCTTGTACAGCATGATGAACAGGGAAGTACTGCTCAATAACTTTTATTTGAATGGTCACAATTTAAAAATCCATCCGCAAACTCAAAAGTTAGCATCACCTGGTACAACATAATAAACACAAGTGCCACAGGAAACTGTTCAACAGCTTTCATTAATGAATGATCAAACTTTAGGATTTCATACACAGAAACACAAGGACGGAGGCTACTCAGAATACCAACTTCTTACTAACTGAACGTGAGGGCCGTACTGGGGAATATTGGCCCGAGGTCGTGGCAGTACGGACCGAGCGCAGCGAGGTCCGTACAAAAACGACCGAGGGTCAATATTCCTCAGTACGGTCCCGAGCAAGTGAAGTTAGTAAGTAGTTTATTATATGGCATCATTTTTCGTACGAAACAACACTTCCGGTAGTTCATTCAAGTCAATTTGCGGCGCGATGTCAAGGAGAGAAGCCAGCGATTTTAACTGGCTTTCAAATCAGTTTGCTGATCGTTGCTGTCGATCGGCGAAAACTTGCGTGGCTCTTGAATGAAAACTGCTCTGCTTCTAATATATGTGTCAGTTTTTCGTCGTCCTCTACAACACAAGACAGTTTTATTTGAAAATACGTCTTCGTTATGGGCGGAGACAACTCGGGAAAAAGAAGAATAATGAAAAGGCCGCGATAAAACTCAGAAACGTGCTTCTCAAACTGGAAATCGTGGCAGCGTGTTAGTCCGTAATGTAAACGAAGGAACACTCGAACTTTTAAAAAAAAGACAATGGAAATTATCTCTCCATCAAATGCTGCAAGTTGTTTGCTTCAGTGGCTTTATGGAGAACTTTGTGAATGCTGAGAGCAAATTTTTGTCTCACCTAACAAAGTTGTTTTTAGCTCGAGCTACAGCAAGAGCGGACTTGTGAACAAGCTAAACTTATTTTCAAGGATGTCCACTACAAGAGCAAAAATCTCGCTGAGCAATCAAGGTACACTGTTAGTTTAATACGTGAACGTGTAGCTTTAATTTGTTCCGTGTGGAAAACGCTGACTGAAGCGATGGCCAATATTAAACTGGACAAGAACATGATCGTTTTCTTTCGATTTACAGTTGCTGATGAAGCCGTTTGCTAGTTGTTTTGCAGTTTTCAGTTTTTTTTTTTGCCGAGAGGTTTTCTTGTGAGAAACGTACTCTTTTGTTAATGCTGAATTTTAATAATTATTGTTTAAGTGTTGGCCGATTTACGCGGCTCTTTCCAGCTTACAGTCTAATAGCCGTACAAGAAAACAATAAACACACACAGTCACTGAAGAACGTTGGCCATGCTTTTTGATTCACTGCTGGCAAGTGTTTGCTTATACCAAAAAGTCGGTAAAGTTAATTGAAGAGCGCTTTTTCTAAACAGGCGTGTTTACCTCGTTCATTCCGGTTTTGTACCAGCTCCAAGCCTTTCCTTTTTTAATCTTCTTGCGTTTTCGGAGTTTGAATTTTGCGGGAGCGGGAGCGCGAAAAAAAAATATCCAAAAAGGACCGTTTCCACAGTAATGGTCCGTACTGTAAAATCCCGACCGAAAACTAACCAATCAGAGCACTCGATTTAGACTGGAGAATTGCTTGCCATATAATAAAAGGATATAGTGCCCAGTTAAGCCTTCGTTGCCAAGGTCACACTTCGGTATTTTATTCCCAGTCAAAAAAGAAAATTTGTCACTTATGACATCCCATTTCCACCAACCCCTCTTCCTATCGTAGGCTCCCTACGTAAAATAAAACTACAGCAACAAGAAAATAAGACAAAATATTTCCAATTTCGCTTTTCTCTCCCAAAAATAGGAGCTGCTTCCCAAGTAACATCGTAGAAGCTACATTTTCGTCAGGTATGTAATTGTAATGGTACCGTCAGATCTTTCTGTATGCATCTACAAGGAGTAAGAAAGAGTCGACTCCAGTTTGCAAAGAACCACGTTACAAATATATATAGACAGCGACGCCGAACGAGGCACAGATGAGTTGACTACCCTCTAGAAAAAACGAGGATGAGTTACTTAATTTTCTTTGTTTTTGGAGACAGCTAAATGATTGCGATGGGAAAAAAAGAGTATTTATAAGGGAATCAATAATGATGACCACAAATAATAATAAAAAATAACAGTATTAATGATAATGACGATGACGATGACAATGACGACGATGATGAGGCTGGTGGTGATGATGATGATGATGATGATGATGATGATAATGATAATGATGATGATCATGATGATGATGGCCTGATTATGATGGTGTACTTAAGCTCCTGTACGATTTCACGAGTTCTAAGTCCAAGTCTATGTATAATCATACTTTACCGACTTATAATAGTCATGTTAGGTGTTGCTGTTGTTTGTGTCTTCCAGAAAAGAACAAAATATGATGAGGTTGACTATGTACGTTCATCTTGACCTTGGTTGTAAATAAACGAAAAAATAATTCTCGTCACAAGGTCTGAAAAATTTGTAAGCGAAGCTTTCGACTGTATCGCACAGTCTTCATCAGCGATTAAAGTGAGCTCACGTTGGCAGACTGGTGTTCCTGGAGAGAACGTAAGAATGTAATGCATTCTCTGGAGAAGAGACTAGGTGAACATCAGAAACAAACAACATCTGCAATCCGGGAACACCAGTCTCAGGCCAATCATGAGATCGACTGGGAAGGAGTCAAGATTCTTGATAAAGAGTCCGTAGATGTCAAAAGAAAAATCAAGGAGGCCATCCATATCAGACGCCAACGCCCAACGCTGATGAAGACTGTGCGATACAGTCGAAAGCCTCGCTTACAAATTTTTCAGACCTTGTGACAAGAATTATTTTTTCGTTTATGATGAAGTTGTTTATGACAAAACGAAAGCTATCAAAGGGGATAATCTTCATAATATCACCATAGATGTCAGAAAGCTAAATGAGTCCCAGCTAAAAAAGATGCAGATATTCAGCAATGACACACACAATTTGACAACGATATTCAAAGTTCCAACCGGAGGTCCCACTACTGTTTTAGTGGCAGCATGGTTGATGGTAGACCCGAAGGGTATGTTGAATGTCGTGGGATTCGTGGTGTTCTCTATCGTGTTTGGCGTTTTTCTGGGGAATCTGCACGAGAGAGGAGCGGTTATGAGGTCTTTCTTCGACGCCCTGAATGAGATTGTCATAAAAATGATAAAACTTGTTATGTGGTAAGTTCGTTTAAATTGTTGAGTTCAAAATTGCTAGTAACAATTAATGCAATTTCAAAGCAAAACATGGCCTTATTATCGAGGTGATAGGACAAAATAAAGTGGCCACAATATTAACAACGAGGATGCCGTGTTAACTCGGTCGCCGTAAGGCCGGCTTCTAGTGTATTATATTGAGATAGGTATTTGCCGCGAGTTACCATCTAAACTACCCGACAAACCCTGCTCCCGTCTGGCCTTGTAGCTCAGTCGATAGAGCATTGGTGCTTAAACTCCGTGGGTCGTGGGTCCGAATCTAGCTGATGTCAAAGATTTTACGATTCTGTACCTCGTAAGGACCACATTTCTTACTAGGACAATTAATGTACCGTCAAATTGAAGCTTCAACATCTTCCACCCGGGCAACCTCTGGGCATTTGAACTTTTGAAGAATAGCTTGTTCAGATTCCCTCCCCTCGGGGCAATAAAGCCGTTCAAACGCCCTGCCAATTAGTACTGGAATAACTCTCCTCAAAGGCGAATTTCGCCTTCCATCAAACACTGTTTATGCTCTTCAGAGAGAGTAGTGACCTTTTCAAACTTGTTTTAAAGAACCTTTTAAAAGAATTATTCGCTAACAAAAGCGAAATAGTATCTTGTAAATCCGTCAAACCCTGCAAAAACCGAAAAAACTCACGGGCGTCTTACACTAGAACAAGGGATCAATCCGGTTCAAATTCCCCACCCTTCCAAAGCAACGTTCAAATTCCCTCCTCCCCGGGCACGATGCACAGCCAAATGCTCGGGGTATGCCCGGGGAGTGGATGTTAAAGCTTCGATTTGACCGGTACGTAAATTTCCTACCAGCGCTTAAATTTAAAATGTAGGGTTCATTCTCAATTTCTCAACCGACATGCGTTTTATTTGACATTTGTCAATCTTGCCAAGACTATCATTTCAATTTCAGGTTTTCTCCAGTTGGAATTTGCAGCCTCATCGCCTCCAAGATCGCAGCAGTGGACAATATCCTGGAGTCCTTTCGCATGCTTGGAATGTATACGCTGACCGTAATTTGCGGGCTCGGAATTCATATTTTCGTTGTCCTCCCTTTAATTTACTTGGTTGTGGTGCGTGCCAATCCGTTCAAGTTTATGATGAGAATGAATGGAGCTCTAGTTACTATGATTGGAACAGCATCCAGTTGACTGTCTTTTTATTCACCATTTAGAAAAGGAACTGGGGTCGCAGACCCGATTAAAATTATCGCAGAAATTAATCGCAATAGCTCGAAATAGTGTTCTGTTATTTAAAAGAACAGATCAGAATTAAAATACTGGTGGGTTTAGATGAAGCCTCAAAATTACAAGTTTCCAAAATCTAGATAATTCAGCAAAAAAGTATCTGGTTTGAAAAGAGTGTCTCCTTTAGCCATACGAACTCCTAGCTGTCAATCCGATAAGCTCAAACTTGGTGGGATTCCCTTTTTTAAGCTGCTTTATCGGACAAGAATCTAACATATTTGAAATCGAACAATTGATTTAAAAAGTCTCTCCTCCCCCTCTGGTAAGGTAAGGAAAACCCGGCCCGCACTCGTCAGCCAAGGAGGTTCACACAGCCGGAGCTAGCTTAACCCGGTTTCGGCTGTGACATGAAACAAGTGAGAGTATTCTTGGTCCTTCCCGGCCTGGATGGGATGCTATAGGGTGTTAGTCGCAGGGTTACCACCAACAGTATGTCGCTGTTACCCATTTATATACCTGGGTGGAGAGAGGCAATGTGGGGCAAAGTTTTTTTGTCCCCCACCCTCCCCCCCGCGTTCGTTTACAAATGGTCAGTTATTTTTTTTTTTTTTATCCAAAAGGGTTTCACTTTGAGTCAGGGAAAACGAATGCACAACAAAGATTCTCAAGGTACCTCTGAAGAGACAGCTAGAAGCTTCGTAATGTTACTGAGGTATTCCGAGGCTAGAAGTTCCGATGATTACCGGAAGTCCACGGAAGATCATTAAAAGATTACCAGTGATTGCCAAACAATTCCCGAAGAATATTCCGAGGTTTACCGAGTTATTCAACTAGCGACCTAGCAATGATGTTACCAATTGAAGATTAAATATATAACATCCGAAGATTCTGCGCTTCAAAATTTCTAACATTATTCTGTTTTTAGCGCCGCGACACTGCCGACCACAATGCGATGCCTTGAGGAGAATAACAACGTTGACATGAGAATTAGTCGCTTCATCTTACCCTTGGGTGCTGTGTTGACCATGGATGGTACAGCACTGTACGAGGCAGCGTCCGCACTATTCGTCGCTCAAGCTAGCGGCATCAAGCTCACCATTCCAGAGATTATTATAACAATTTACTGTAATCCTTGGGGGGGGGGGAGGGGTTGCTCCCTTATATGGCTTATATGGGGATGTGCCGCTGGATAGGGTATGGGTTTGTCCTAAACAGGGTAGGTAATTTTTTATGTGCTGTCCAAAACAATGTGTATTTTGTCATTTGTCCTAAACATGGACCTAAAATGAAGGGTGTTTTAGGGCTTTTTTTGTCCTAAACAGTGTCAGAATTTTAAACCCTCTGTGGCAGCCCTATATACCCAAACATGGATCAAGTGCGCCCCCCCCCCTCCCCGGGACTGCAATTTCCTTTACAGTGGACACGCGAAGCCTTTCGAACAATTTTCAAAGTCAAAGACAGGCGGAAGATTTCCTAAGAGTACCTAACCCTTTTAACCCTGATGTCAGCTTGCATATTCACCTCGCTGTTCTTGATACATTTACTGCGGTTCTGATGAGGAGAACTTGTTTAATAATCAATTCCTTTTCTACTTGGTGATCATTTCCTTTATTCTCAGGACCTTTATGTGTGATTAAGCAGTGCTATTTTGAGGAGAATTTAGATGCTGGTCACTCATAGGGGTTAAAGGGTTGAGTGCAGGAGTGGAGTACTCCCGTCCTGATTTGGAATAGGTTTGTGCCGCAAAGGTTCAGTTAAGGGGGCAGTCTTGGCAGATGCCCTGTTTTCCCAACTTGATATCTCCTTATTAAGATAGACACTTTTAGTATTCCCGTTATTTTGTTTCCTCTCTATTTTATAGAAAGCTTACCTCTTAGTATCATATTTATTTGTTCATTATTTTGATTTTTATAGCTTAACATCCACAGCAGTATCAGTTGGTGCGGCCGGTATTCCTCAGGCAGGCTTGGTTACCATGGTGATAGTCCTGCGGGCCGTCGGCTTGCCGACAGATTACATCGCCCTGCTATTCTCTGTTGATGTTCTTCTGTAAGTCTTTTACTTTAAAACCAATTTAACCTGGAAGTGTAAGTTATCCCCATCTGATTGGACTGCTTTTTAACCACGTGATGATCCAGGGGCACGTGACAAGGAAAGCGTAGAGCAGCCCTTGAAATCATTTAGGACAACATGTTCATGTACACCTCGATTCAGTGCAAAGCTCAGTCTCCACGGAAGTCCTAATTTCGCGTCAAAATCAAACGTCAGACAAGGAAGAGCTAGATCTGAGTACAGGGTTATACAGTTGTCCTAGTCCGATTTGTAAACAAAGACAAACGTAAGGGCTTGGAGATAACAGTTTCAAATTCCAAATATTAGAACAACTGAGTTTAGTGAACGAGCAGTTAAAGTGGGGTAAGATGAACATAAATTGTCCGAAAAGTTTTCAAACAAGTAAATTTGCCATTTACCAATAAGAAATTGAAACGTTCGTCTTCTGGCTTAGCAGAGGTTTTTTTCCTCAACGTGCAATCCACAATACTTAAACAAGAAAATTTCAGGGACTTTGATAACTTTCTGTTAAATCAGTACAGAGACTGTACACCAACTGCCATATTTGATTGGATCTTTAGCTTTCATTTACTTGAGTGTCAAGAGTAATTCGACCGGCATGGGCTACTGTTCGCGTTTACTTTTCTTCTGCCTAAAACGCGCTGTGACTGGTATAAAAAACTTGCCTCTCTTTCTAAACCAGTCAAAGGGCAAATCCAAACCAATCGTGGGTTGGCCGCACGCGTTCTTCCTCGCTTCACCCCATTCACGTGTCTACGAATTTCTGATTGGTTCATTGCCTCACAACCTCGTTTTCAGGGCTTTTCCCTCTTTTATTTTTAATTTGACGCGGCGGGAATACCAGGGTCTTTTTAGGCGTCACATTTAAGAAAAGGAAAAAGCCTGAAGAAAAGGTTGATTGCCTCGGATCATTCCACGTTTCTGGGAAACCCCCTACCTACCCCCTTATTATCACTTAGAGTAAAATTTTGGGTAAGGGGAGGGGTAGGTGGGGTTCATTCCCTCATTGCGCCAGTCCGTCTGTTGTACTTGCCTTTTGGTTTTACGCGGGCGACTCTGAAATGAAAACTGCTCTAAACAAACCATCACTGTTTTTCTCCAGGGATCGTTTGCGTGGCATAGTCAACATCATGGGTGACTCCTACGGTGCTGCCATTGTCGAACATCTGTCACGTGACGACCTTCTTCTGACGGATTTTGAATCACGTGACCCCAAAGACGAGTAGCAGCCCCTGTATCCACTGGGGACGCGGTGCATCCGAGGAGTGGTGACTTTGACGGAATCCCAGCTCGAGCATTAGATGATGACAACGCAAACGAGTTGTTAGATAAAGACAAATATTTTGATGAGGATATGAGCAGTGATAAACCACGCCTCAGCGAAACTACATTTTAAATGACTAGAAAAAGTTCTAAAAGGCTGAAAGTCAATAGCCTGAGAAAACAGCCGACGTTGCGGGAAGTCGCCACTTGAGCCCTCGCAAATCGACGTTTGAGTAACGAGCGCAGAAAATCCATACTGAGGACGTGCACTACCCAGATCTTGGTAGTGCTTCTTATTGGTTGTGCTGCGAGGAAATTTTCTTTCAACCAATCAGTAGTGTGAATGGCTAAGTTTCGTCTAGCCCGTGGATCAGGCGCCCAAAACATACGTTTCGTTTTAGTGGTCATGTTACGATTTTATCCACAAACTCAAAGGATGGAAATTGGGTGATCTGAAATGTAAAAGACTTGAGAAAGGTATTTTTTCTTAGATGAGTTTGATAATTTTAATTTGAAACAGATAACTAATTTCGGGCTTAATTTCTTCAAAGCTACCTCTAAATGAGCCAAAAAAGGTAAAAATTACATGACCTCTTTGATTCCGGTGAAAATGATTTGTTTATCCTTCTTTGCTTTTCTCAGGAAGAACTAATTAAAAATAACATCTTCCTTTCCGGGAAAATTCCCTAAGTGACCCCTTGTAATAGTCGTTGCCAATATCAGCATTTCCCAGAATATTTTTTACCGCAGTTTTCTTAGAATATAGTTGAATGACCTTCCGAAGGCTCATGAAATATAATCAGGTATTAAAGCTATAATATGGTAAGCTTCTGAGAAATCAAAATTAAAGGGTAGAAAACATGCGATAAGCCCACATGTTGATTGACACCTTCACAGCCACTAGAGTCAAAAACGACTCTCGTTAAGCGTGTTGCATGGTTCCAGCCTTTGATTCCGTTGAGGAAAACCCACGAAATCCCGATGAGCAGTACTTTCATTTGGTACTGTCAACTTGCACAGTACGTGAATTTGTTTTTTTCTTTTCAGAATGTTTACTTTTGTTTTTGATCCTGGTTCATTTTGGAAGTGGAATGAAAAAAGCCCCCGGGACAGTGGCTAGGGGATGTGGGGGGGGGGGGGTTACTCCCATATATAAACTAAATGGGGTATGTGCGGCTGTGAGGGTATGTTTTACCAAGCCATTTAGTCTGGGATAGGGTATATAAGTCAGAGAGATTTGTTTTAGAATAGCATCATTTATAGGAAAACTTATCATCAGTTGTATGAAAAATTTAGTCTAGAATAGAGATTGACACTAGACAATTCTGAGACAGATCGAGACAGGGTAGGGATTTTTGGTGTCTAGTCTCACGACTAGTCTAGAAGAGGGTCTTACAATGCAGCTGAACATGGTCTGGTATAGAGTAAGGATCTCAGAGTCCTAGTGACACAGCCCCACCCAGAAATTTACAGTCCCCCCCCCCCCCAGGGAAAAATCCCCATGTTAATACTCAAGGAGAGTGCACTGCATTAGTAAGGAACGTGTACAGAGGCAGGCGAGAACAACGCCATTCTCCCAAAAAATGAAAATTTCGTTCAGTTCACGGATTTCCTTTCTCCAAGAGAGAAAAAGACAAAAAGTAACCTACCATCGGTTCGCAAGAGTGATATGGCATGTGTTTGGGGATTGTCACGCAAAGCAACTGATGCAAACGGTGTTTCGTGACGACCCCAAATACTAAACCCTTATGACTGAATGAGTCTATTGCAGAAATTCTTAGAAAGCAAGTGAAAGCTTACGCAGATAGTGCGGTTACGCATCAAGGTGGGGGCTCAAGGGGCTGTTTCGTTTTCAGTTTTTCGACCAATTAGACGAAAGGAACAGAGTTCATCGATCTAAATTCAGACAGGGAGAGTACCTACTGAAGCAGAAACCGGAAATATGAACTCAGGGGCTCTACCTTATTTTTCATGCAACTAAAATAAATAGAGTTCGTGCTTCGATGAATACAGAAGACTTTGATCACTACGGAAGTCGAGGTAAGAGAGCTTTGTGATTTTTTTTGGATTTGCTTTCATAGAGCTGTTTAGCGAAGGGCTTCAAAAATCGAGCTAGAAGGTAACTTTAGACCAACATAGATCAAAACTGCACGTGCACTTGTTTCGCGTTTACCCAAGATTGTATGACTATGATCAGCTAGAACAACGTGCCAGCCTTCTAACTCGTCGAGTATTCTTTAATGATCAGTGAGGAAAATGGGCCGCTCAAGATGATCTCGAATTATCCATCTTTAGTGACACACTGTTCGAGACAAGACAAAGAAAATCTTTTTGAAGAACACATTTTGGCTGATATTAGTTTAACACGTATATTAGCTACGTAGTGTAACACTTTAAGGTTTTCCGCGCTGCAGAAGAGAGAATTATCCTACACACCTACCAGTTACTACTGATAATGAATGAAGCATCGCACGTGTGGTCAGGATATATTAGCAGGATTTTACCCGTGCGTTTCTCGATCAAGAATTTAATTAAAGCATCCGGCATTAAGTCTGTCCTTGGAGGTCGTTAAGATTATACTGCGGAAGTGATAAAATAGCTTCTTCATTCCCAATAGGATCGGTTATTTCAGAAAGGGGGGGGGGGGGACTGAAGTACCACTGGAAAGCACTGCTCGATATAAATTGTCTAAAATTTGAATGGTCACACTTAACTTAACACACAACGATTGTAATGGGATAAACATTTCCTTGTATTGCTTTGTATTTCTGATCGTCTAGCTAGTTCACCAAGTGCCTTTGAAACACATCTCACGGCCGAAATACCGGGCGAATAGTTCGTTGAGCTGTTAGTATCGCGGGAATATAAATCTGAGCGAGTAACTTGGCTAATTTCCTGCCATAAAGGGGACAGAGCAACGAATTCAAACTTGTTCAATTTTACATCATAGAGGCTTCTGTTATATGCATATTATGAGAAACTTGAGCACTTTAAACAATTTCTTAAGTTTACTCGGACGTTTGCTGACTGAAGATTAAGGAGAAACATCTTTATCGGTCTTTCTTAAAGCAAGCTTTTTCGTGATATATCTAGATAGAACAAAGCTAACGGAAATTTTCTTTTAAAGCAAATTCTTGCTATTAAAATTCAATATTGTTCATTGTTGATCACGCGCTTTCTCTGTCACGCTATCTGTTAAGATCGTCTGTTGTTTTTTCTGTCCTCCTCCAAAGAATCGGCGGCCAAATCAAACCGGGAAGAAACTTCTTTTTTTTTTCTAATACATGAAAGAAAGACAAGCAAGAGGCATGGCCTTGCTTAAGTTCCACAGAATGGAAATTTATATAGAGCAGCCTTCGTACAAATTCAAACCAGGCAGACGTGAAGGGGTCAGATACGGTAGCTTCTGATATCCAAAATTAGGCGTTAATGGTTGTCTATTCCAAGAAATGAAAGACTTCCTCCTAAGTGATACAGTCATCCGGTTACCCACTGATTAAAACTGGACGTCGTGAGACAAAGTTCAGTTTGTTTTTAACAGTCGATCTTGGCGTTTTCTAAGTAATAACGTGATCATTTGCGTGTAATTTTTAAACTCATTTCCATTCTTTCTTTGGTCAGGTTTTTAGCTTTAAAATTTCAGTTTCACCTTGAGTACTTCTAGGGAGGTTTGAGAAAATGGAATCGGACACAAGTGCACACAAAAATGAGCCGGGAGCGAAAGACATGGAAGACGGAGATGAAATTGGTAAGTTTTGCAACAGTATTACTTACATCTGCCAGTAACGCGGCATTTCTGGTTCGGTGTCCTTTCATTTCTGATTTAGTACAACCCAGATTACTAGGATTATCGTACCTCCTTGGAAGGAAGCCTGAAAAAAATTTAAATTGTTGGTTTTGGTTCTGGCTCTGGCTCTGGTGACTGCGATAAAGTGCTAGAACCATCCTGGCCTGAGTGTTTCTTTAAGCGTTCCAGGGGCCCGTTTCTCGAAAGTCCCGACAACTTCTCGGGCCCGGAAAACCATTTTATGAGTGCAAGGCTTACCTTAAAGATTCAAATTTTGTTGGTTTTTAAAGCTAAGAAGTAAAATTGTAAGTTGACGAAACATCTCGAGCTGGTTTGCTGGCTTAAAGCTACACCACCATTCTATAGATTTTGATCTTAGAATATAGCTCCGGGCCCGAAAGGTTACCGGGACGTTCGAGAAACGGGCCTCTGGAGAAATCACAACAATAAGAGCTTGTTAAGTGTTGATACGCGTCGAAGTTCCACAAGCGTGTAGTGGTTAGCCCTATGTCCTTATGTTCTTGTCCCTATGTCCATCCTGCTAAAGGAAGACAAGGTTCTTCTTGAGGGATTGCTTTCTCTCTAACCTAAGCTCACAGCTTTTCTCTGAAATCACTAGCCAGGGTGTAGTTGGATGGGCCCGTGGTCACGAAATAGTGATGGCAATTTGCCATGGAATTACTTCATAGGGGAAACACTAAATTTCTGAGATATAAACAGTCATAAAGAACCGAAACCCTGGCATTTGAATTAAAGAGGCGCACTTGGAGGCTAACGTTCGATCTATATTTTTAAATGCTAATAGAAGAGACTGCAAACAGTGGTGAAATTGGTTATATAAACATGTCGGCGCAGAAACATTTGTACAAACGCAAAGGTGGTGCTTTACTCTCTAAAAAATAACCGTTACTCAATAGATAAGGGTTAACGAATACACAGCAAAGGCGTTATGAGATGTAACTTGCTTGTATGTGCGTGTTCGCAGACGATGATTGCTTGCTGAAAGAAGGAACCATTACGGATGAAGACATTAAGTGCATAATAAGGGAAATCGCGGACAATCCTGAGGACAAGGAAGAGCTGTTAAAAATACTGGGTATAGATGATCAGCAACTACATGAGGATTTTACGGATGCCACCGATGGAGCACTACTTATCCGTTGCGTTGACCTGCTGGCGAAGGACGTGACGTATTTTGGTTTGGCTGCAGCCCTAGATAACAGTTCGCTCAAACGAAGGGATTTAGTAATAAAGTACTGTCTCATTGACAAAGGTAACCCATAATTTTAAAAAGAAACTGTTTCGTGCCAAGAGGGTTGACGGTCCATTTAAATAACCGTCCATCAAAATAATGAGATATGTCATTGATTGCAGCCTTCACCAAGACACTGTTATTTTGTCGATTTATTTCTCCTCCAGCATTTGACATTGGGAATCAGCTTTCGCTAAAAATACATTTAGGCAACACATCACTATTCTTTAAGGGCGCCGATTTACTAACAGTTGCTGCATGCTACTGCATACTCGCGCTGTGAACGTCATTGCTAAAATCGTATAAAATTCCCATCCTTTAACAATGACAGTAGCTACGGTTGTCGTGGAGATTTAAAGACAAGTTTAAAAATCATGTCGTGGTCTGGGTAAGACGAAGTGATTCGTTTTGTAGGCAGCATGGTGTACATGTAAGCAAGTCGCAATAATGTTCCAGCTTGAGCTACAAACGTCGCACGCAACAGTCGCAAGCTAAAGTCGTACCCCGAACTTCCGCCTTAATGGCATTTTATTTTTAGACATTTTCTTTAGAGTTCCTTTATTTCTGCAATTTATTATTAGACAAATCTGAAACTGGGTGGCGAACGGTATGCAATCTGCTCCTATGACCTTGAATCTGGAACAAAAATTCTGCTTTGCTTAAGAAACTTTGACGTTGCTACGTTGCGATTCTTGGAAGTGACATTTATATTCACGAAGTAAATGGCTAAACAAAAATAAGAGAACATATCAAGTATTTCCAACCCGTCATACCAGTTGTCTTTTTCCCATCTAGATTTGATTCCTACTTCTATTTTGGCAAGAGGCAGAAGGGCGTTAGCAGCCTATCGCAGAGCTTTGAAGAGTGGCAGAACGTATGATAAGCGCGTCAAAGTCATGTTGATTGGCCAGGATCGCGCTGGAAAGACTAGTCTCGGAAGGTCGCTGAGAGGTGAAGAGTTACGTTACGATGAGGCCAGCACAGACGGGGTGCAAATGAGTGAGCCGCTCAAAAATGCCAATGAATCAGCCTGGAGATATTCGAGACGAAAGTCGAGTGCATACGAGTACAAGTGTGCTGAAATGATGCGCCAAGATTTATTGGCATCCGGAGCAAGACCTCTAATAGCAGAAGAAACAAGAGAACCAGAAGAGGGAACAGAAGATACGATGATTCAAGATCACATTGATGTCAAACATTCAGGTTTGTTAGATTTGTTTACTGCGCTACTTCAAGACACAAAAACGAGCGTACTAAAGGCTCGGACTCGATGTACCGTGCAATATCGCGCCGAGCTGCACCACTTGATCACCCCTAAAATGAATTTTTGAGAATCGACAGTGCCGAAGTCTTTGAAAATGACGGAGACGCTGCCATATACTTTTACTGATACGGCAGGAATATCAGGAATATTAGGCAGGAATATCAGGATTTTCTTTTATTGTAAGAAAGTATCATTATTATCACAGAAAATAATAAATGAGCATTATGGGATGCCCAGAAGGAAAAATCAATTTGGCTGCCATATATAAAAAAAAAACATTTTGTTTGCCTAGAATTCATAGCACAATACTTCAAAGTGTGAAGAGAGTTTTAAAAATAGGGAATGATGAGACGAAACGTTAGCTGGAAATGCAAAGGACGGCCGCCATTTGAGATTTGTACGTTACATGAAGCCATCAGATCATGTTGTGGACCTCAAAGGAAACATTTTTGGAAGTATTATCAACTCTCCAAGTTTCGTTATCGTATTTTGAATATTCTCGGAGTTAAGGGGGCATTCCTTCCCGTCTTAGAAGACCAAAAAACACCCCCGTCTGAATGACACGCTTCTTCCGACATAACGATGTATACATCTTTAAATTCAACATATGTACAAACCATTGTATTCATCCATACCTGCCTATTTCCACGTTTTAGTTCCTGTGCATGTCGATGGGAATTACTTGACATCTCTGGTAGACCCAGGAAAGGACGAAGTGGGAGCAATTCCAGAAGAGATTGCCAGTATACTTGAAGAGAGCCTTGAACACGACGAAGTCGACACACCCGATGGAATATGGCCAGTTATCTGGGAGTTGGCTGGCCAAGCAGTTGATCGTGCCATGCATCCTATATTCATGACCCCTGACGCTGTCTATCTCTTGGTCTTTGATCTTTCGAAGAATCTCTTCACCAAGGAAGTGGAATGCATTGATTCCAGTCTGGATCAAATCATGAGATGTATGAACACAGTGCACTCACTGAAACAAACCGCTGACAACGAGAGTTTCCCTCCTGTAATCCTCGTAGGAACGCATGCAGACTGTGTAAAGGATGGCACCGAGAGCAGAATGAACTGTCTGTCAGATAGACTTTGCCAAAATCCTCTCATAGCTGAACATGTTGTGCGACACTTTACTGTGGACAACACCCAATCTGGACAAGCATCTGGTAGAGAAGACCCCGAAATCGTTCGTTTGCGCCAGACGATTTTAGAAGTGGCAGAGACAATGCCGCATACTAAGAAAGAGATTCCTTTGCATTGGCTGAAAATAGAAAGCACGGCTGAAGATAAGGCTCGAAAAGGAGTTAAATATGTCACTAGAAGAGAGTTTAAAAAGGATATTATTGAAAAAGATTGTGAGATTGAAGAAGGGGATGACATTGAACAGATCTTAAATTTTCTTCACGATCGCGGTACAATAGTGTACCACCATCGCCAAGGTAATCCAGATGACTTGGTGGTGCTGGATCCACAGTGGCTACTAGATGTCATCCGCCAAATACTCAATGTCACACCAAGCAAAGACGAAAGCATGAAAATTCGCAAATGTCGCAGACAGCTTAAAGATAAAGGTATCCTAGACACAGAGCTTTTGGAACACGCGTGCAAGAAACTAGGCGTGTACGAAATCAAGCAATCACTTCTTTTTATCATGGAGAAGTTTAATCTTCTTTGTCGTTGTCCGAGTAAAGAAAATAAGCCCATGTTTCTTGTTCCATGCATGCTAGCTGAAGTACCAGAAGGGAACATAATCCCAGGAATAACTGACGATGGTTCTTCGCCAGTGTACCTCACGTTCGACACCGACTATGTTCCAGAGGGATTCTTTTCCAGGCTTGTCACGCTCTTTGGAGCATGGGTTGCATCCAAAACTTCATGCGAGCAGCAGCAGATACACGCCAACGCCGCTTGCTTCATTTTAGACGACAAGAATTTCCTTGGATTGGTCTGCTACAAAAGCGTCATAAAGCTGAACGTTTGGTCACAAGACGATTCCTTCCGGGATTCAGGATGCCACTCGCAGGTGTGCAGGTAAGTGTACCATGCATTTAACCAAAAATAAACCCAAAATTAAGCCGTCTCAAAATGTTAAAAACAAACACTGAAAATAAAAAAATATACAACCATTCAATTATATTTTTAAGTGATATACTTCGGGAATCAAAAGAGCCATTTCCATTTCCGACTCGAGGTTTGATTCTGGGGGGA
The DNA here is from genome assembly GCA_964017195.1 of Siderastrea radians. Classification (NCBI taxonomy): domain Eukaryota; kingdom Metazoa; phylum Cnidaria; class Anthozoa; order Scleractinia; family Rhizangiidae; genus Siderastrea; species Siderastrea radians. Next base: position 28,999,885 of record OZ024896.1, on the reverse strand, counting down.
AAAGGTAAGGTGAAGTTGCACATGACCAACAAATGGCCCACACAACCGGAGTCTATAGAATGAAGAGAGTGAAATTACTACCTAGGATGGGATGCTATACCATCACACGTTTACCCTTCAGCAGTATGTCGCCGGTACCCAGTTATACACCAGGGTTGAGATAGAAACATCGCAACGAAACCATCGAGGAAACAACAATATGACCAGGCCTTGAATCCCCGACCGTTGTTCGATATCTTTTACCTCTACCCAGGGTCAAAAGGGTACCGGCGGTAACTCGCTGCGCTGGACTAGCAATCCATAAATCTAGAAGATTGGGCAACTACTTCTAGTTGTTTCATGCTATAGAAACCGAAATAATGCGCTGTCCCCGGGGGTTCCTTGCAGCCCATCTGCGACTAAACCCGGGTCTGCGATCATTTGCCATTGTCTGCATCAAACTCGCGCAATATTTATGTTTCAGGTAGTTTAAATCAATGCAACTCACAGTCCTGTAAATATTTCTTCACTCTAGCTACTTGGAAAGAAGTCTAGAAAAAATTCGAGAAGAATGTCACTGGTTACGTTCTGTGTCGTGGGAACTCAGCATCAGATGTACATTGTGTACAGGAAGACCCAGACATTCAGACCCAAAGACCGGACTATGCATCTGGCATGACACAAAAAGATGTTTACTTGACGACTGTGCACACTACATACCTTTGAAGACCCGCCAGTACTACTGCCCATATGCTGAAGGACCTGATAAGTTCATTCGTGAAGACACTTTCGAGGATTGGTTGAGGGTGAGTTTGATTCTTTGTATCCCCTGGTCAAGTCCCGGGGGGGGGTGTTCCCTATAGTGGGCTATACGGGGAGGCTCCGACCGGAAGGGGTCCCTCTTTCAAGCTCGCATTATATTAATGGGTAGGGAAAATTGCCATTTTAGTATATGAAAGGGTCACAAAATCAGCTGCAAAGTAGAAGAAATGGTGGCTAAAGCGAAGTTTATCAAAGGGTGCCACATTTTGGCAGAAATGACTACACAACTGAATCAGAACGACTGAAAACCGGGGAAGAACGTGGCGATCACAGGAAATTCTATTGTTTTGGCATATCCTTGAGGTATGAGAAAGGGGTGCAATTTTGCTCTAGGTATATGAAAGGGGTGCAGTTTTTCTCTAGGTATATGAAAGGGGTACCCTTTTGGTAAAAATTAGTATAGTAAACGGTAAGGGTTTGAACCTCCGGGTAGAACCTCCCCGTATGAAACGTTATTGAAGAGCCCCCCGGGGGTCAAGTAAAATGGTGAAGATTGAAGATTCGTTACAAATACACGATCCACTTTGAAGTGGTGATCCAGAGTTTATTCTTGTATGAAAGATTACCTAACTAAAACAAAAAAAGATAGTTAACACAGAAGAAAAAAGTACTTGAAAGCATGAATTGCCGCGTGCATGATAAGTGAATAAAAATTAACGTGTTAATCACTTAATCAAAGTTCATATGAATTAGAAGTTTCAAAGAGCTTAAACATCGTAAGACTTCCAGCCTTGGCTACGTGGTTCTGTAAGCGTTTCATTGTTTCATGTTTCTTTACAGGACGAAAAAACCTCAGGTCAACAGAAATTACGTCGTAACAGCTCTATTCTTGAACAATCACATATCCGTACTTAATGTTTCAGTCTTTGGTCGATTATTCCTAACCAAGGCTTTTGCCCTGTTACGCTCGTATACTTACAAGCTTCTAATTACTTGTTACAGTATCAATACTTGTCTGATCAAACATACGGGTCATGAGAATTAAGAACATCCCACAGAATCCTATTGTCTTTCGCGACATGTTCCTAGAGCGCGAAAATCTGAAAGAGGTGGCATAATAATCTCATTGTTCCAAACAACATGTAGTCAACAAATTTTGTCGCAAATTGGTTTCAACAAAATCGTTTGCGGCATTCTGGTAATGAAAATGATCAGCAAATTTAAGAAACGACGTCCTATTGTGTAAGCACAGTGTCCCAGCTAGTTCCATAAGAGGTATATGAAGAACTGTGAGGAAAATATGCATGTTGATATTGCGGCTTAGAGGGATAAAAAAGGGACCAACGGTCTCCGTTTCCCAATTTGAAAACCGTTCCCACCGCTAATTTTAAGACGCAGGTTGAAAGCATCCTTAGTCAAAACGTAGGACAAAAGGAATTATATAATAGACAAAATTCAAATGAAAGGTTTCGTTATACAAAAACAAGTAAAAATCAACGCTGGTAAAATCGAACGACGTTTCGGTGTCGTCATGACGCCATTTTCAAGTTCAAAAAATGATTCAAATAAACTGTCAGGAATAGTAGCTGGAGATTAACATAAATGATTAATGCAGAGTCACGCAAATAGTTTAGCTCGAATTGAGTCCGATTGGACATTAAGAGATGGTGTCAATTCTCTAATTAGCAACATTTCGTGCACTAAACAATCAAACTTATTCCGACACTTCTTTAGGACGAAAAACTGTTTGTCAAGGTCTTTCGGGACAATACAGTGTTTGTCAATATAGTGCTTGCCAATAGATGATGATAGGTTTTTGTGCTCATTCACGCGCTGGTGTAAATGCCTGAGTGTGTACCCTACATAACTTGCATCGCACAAGTCACATTGAAATTTGTAAACTACACACTGCTGGTTTATTTGAATCATTTTTTGAACTTGAAAATGGCGTCATGACGACACCGAAACGTCGTTCGATTTTACCAGCGTTGATTTTTACTTGTTTTTGTAAAATTCAAATGACGTAACAATTATTTTTGTTTTCTTTTCTTGCAGACCGTGGAGAACAACAATGTTCAGGAGAAAGCAATTCCAAGTCAACTAGGTAATTTGAGTTTCTCGCCCACCATCTTACTGTTTGTATCAAATCCTGCAGTTACTGGTATTAGCGCAAATGGCACGCAATAATACAGTAAAACACAACACGATGCAACGCAACGCAATATAATGAAACGCAGTGTAATCCAATGTAGTGCAATGCAATTTAATGCCTTTCAGTGCAGTGTATTGTAGTGCAGTGCAGTGCAGTGCAACGCGCAGCAGTGTAATACATATCCGATTCGAGAGATTAGTAGTAAAAGCTTCTGCTGTGAACGTCTAACGTAATTAGATGAGTCAGATTTTGTGTACATATTAATTGTTTGTTTTTAATCTTGATTTGCTTTCCTTTAGCTGTCCAATCCGCCTCGATCCCTTTTAACCAAGACAAATCGAAGGTGCAAGTCACCCTTTTAGCCGGAGAGTGGGGATCATCGAAGGGGGGTCTGCCGACAGTAAATAGAGTGTTAGCCATAGAGCTGGCGAAACACCCAAGACTGGAGGTCTCTCTCTACCTTACAAAGTGTAGTGAAGAGGACAAGAGAATGGCAAACAGCTATGGGATCAATATTGTCAAGGCAAAGAAGCGGCCCGGCTATGACCCCCTTGACTGGCTAGGTTTTCGGCCTCCTGAAGGATTTTGGATGGACGTTGTTATTGGACACGGAGTGAAGCTCGGAAAGCAAGCCCAGCAAATCCAGCAGTTCTATCCAAAATGTGTTTGGATCCAATTTGAGCATACTGCTCCAGAAGAACTCAGTATGTTCAAGAAATATTCTCGCAATATTTCAATTGGTGAAAAGAAGCACGAAACGGAGGTAGAGCTAAGTACGATGGCTGATCTCGTGGTTGCTGTTGGGCCGAAGTTAGCCGAAGTCTTCCGGACGTATCTCCGTCCTTTCCCGGAAAAGAGGGTCTCTGAAATTATTCCCAGCCCTACCATCTTCCAAGAATTTAGCAAATGCAAACAAGCGAAAAAAGACGGAGGAATTTTCAATGTCTTGGTTTTCGGTCGGGGTGACGAGGAAGATTTTGAGCTGAAAGGATATGACATAGCTCCGAAAGCGATTGCAGAATTGAAGGACGACAGGTACCATCTTTACTTCGTTGGTGCGGCCAAGGGTGAGCTGGAGAAAGTAGCTGAAAGGTTGCTGAAGTATGGCATCTCTGAAAGTCAACTAACCGTGCGTGGTTTCATCGAAAGCAGGGACAAGCTAGCCAGACAGTTGTGTGAGGTGGATCTTGCCATTATGCCTTCCAGAACTGAGGGCTTCGGCTTAACTGCTCTTGAAGCCCTCTCCGCTGGTCTGCCAATTCTTGTCGGCGCTAATTCGGGATTTGCGGAAGCTCTCAAGAAACTGGACACTCCTGTTGCTTCTTCGTGTGTTGTGCATTCGGATGACGGTAAAGTCTGGGCCTCAGCGATTCAAGCCATTAAGAAGAAACCTAGGACTCAGAGGCTACAGGATGCCCAAGTATTGAAGGTGTGCTTCGAAAAGACCTTCAGCTGGTCAAAGCAGTGTAAAAGTCTATCAAAGGAGGTGCTTACTCTGGTCCGAGGTAAGAGTTTCAAATATTTCGCTACTACGAGGAAATGAACGCATCGAGTATACTTCGGGACGTCACGTCCCCTTAACAACGCTTTGATTGTGCTTTTTTATCAAAAGTATTAAAAATCATCGGGGTCATTACCTTCGCTCATTAAAAGTGAGCCGAATTGTTTAGTTTCTTTTAGCTATCGAGATCCAGAGATTGTTAGGTCTAGCATTCTAGTGACCATGATTGCGTTACGTAACGACTACACAAAAAATCTGATAACTCTTATTTGTAAATAATCCACCCATCTCCTAGGAAGAAGAGATGTAGACAAGGGCAGTTGTGAGTCAAACGGACAAGCTTCTACAGATCCAAAGGATGAGAAGAACGAAGTAAGAGGTGGAGAAAAGGAAAAGGAGACGGCAATACCTTCAACACTTCCACCACAGCTTGGGGCCGAGATAGTTGAGGAGCTTGCAGACACCAAAATGAGCCCTCGCGGTACGAATCTTGAATTAGGACAAGGCGTTTACTGTTAAGCATATTATTTATTTGTGAGAAGGTCCCTGATAACTGGGTTTATTATATACCAAACCAGTGGACAGTGTTTTTCTGGCGCTCTGATTGGCTACTCAAACTCGGGATAGTATTTGCTACTCACCCCCCGACATTTTTGTGGATTTCACTCGCGAGTTTTCTCTCATTTCTCAGAAAAAAAGAATTATTTGGTGCAGGATATCCATGCACTGTTTTGGTATATGCTAAAACAATTATCCACCTCAGTGTCGGTGAAGAGTGGGAGATATTTATCTCGCCGCTTCTGCTTCGTGGCTCGGCAAATATCCTCCACTATTCACCACCACCTCGGTGAATAATTGTTAAATAGTGCCGTTGGCAATGCACATGCCCACTACGTCACCATAAGAACTCGTTACCGGTTTCTTCGTGCTTACATAGAGCAGTGTTTCCCTTTTACAGGCGGAAGGAAAATTTGTTTAAACTTAATATATCAAGTAGATAGTAAGGAAGGTAATTCAATTTGTATACAGCTAATTGAAGAAATTTTGTCGGGTGTTAAGTATAAGCCATGATCATAAGATATAAATAAAAATCTTTGAGGACACGTGCACTTTTTTTTTTATTGTTGCAATTTGAATATTTGACTCTAGTAAAATTGTAGTGAAGCGAAATATGCACAAGCGTATTGTAGTGAAGCGAAATATGCGAAATATACTAATTCGGTTTTCCGCCTTCCCATAATTGAAATACCTCACCAAGTAAAAATATCATGATAGCCAAGTATTTGCAAACAATGGAAGCAGTAGCGCAAACAAGACTCCACCATAAACTTCGATCAAAATACGTTTATCAATGTGCTTCCACTTGCGTTTCTCAGTGTTTTACGAACTCTTGTGCTTGCGTTTCTGCCAGTGACGCTCGCAAAACAAGGTTTAAGGGCGACATACCTTGTTTATGCTTTGCACTGCGTAGCAAAACCTCATTGTAGTGTGGTCTTTATAGGGCCAAACCGAGCTCAAGAAACTTTCTCAGAAGGCGATGATGGCTCTGGAGAAGTCTTGAAACAATCACAAACTGAAGATTATTGCAACCAATCCACAGACGAATGCGGATCAAAGGACTTTACTGACAGGAAACTAGCAGCCGAAGCTTCAGACTTTTTCACCAAGGTAAGGGAGTCTGGCTTTGCTTGTCGGTCTGTCAGCACAGAAAATAGGTGTCAGAGGTGATTTTATGTCCAGTCTATGCTGGTAAACCAATTTTAGCGTAATCTAATCACTGCTAAAAGTACAAATAACGTTCACTTGTCGGCTGACGTCTAAAATTTCATTAGTTTGACGGTTGACACCTTACCGTTTGTTACTTAGCAGATGACAGTTAAAACTCTTGTCATTTGTCGCTTGACGGTTTACACCTGATACCTTTAAATGAAGGTTGGCTCCTTTAAAACCTTAAATATTGGTGACGTTTCACAAAGCCAGCTTACTTTCAAGAGCCTCATACTTACGTTGTACTTGTTTTGGCCAAGAAAGGACTTTTTTGTACTTTTTACTCAGTAAAGACTCCACTCACATTTTGCTTTTCCTTTTTATGTCAATATATATAGAGAGGAAGGGTCTTCGAGTGTGATAAGGGCTTTCAGCAGGCAGGCAAAGAATTTCCACTATGGAACCAAAGTGAAACAAAGGAGCTTGAAGAGAGGTAAACTGCGATTGAAGCCTTCTTTATTATGTAGTTGCCTCTGGCTTTTGACGGTATGCCTCAGTATATTAATAATCAGGTAGCGAATTTGGGTAAGGTGTATTTTTTCCATTTTTTTCCGAAAAGAAGAAAATAAAGGTTTAAAGACTAGGTCTTAAAGGTAAAAGATGTAGTAGATTGGAATACAGGCCCAAGTAGTCAATAAGCCGTCGGCGCTTATCTCCGTTTCTGTAACATGGAGCAACTGGGAGAATTGCTATCCCTCTGAATGCAATGCTAATCAATCACAGGATACCCAGCATAAAGTGACTGGGGGTATTACTAATTCCCCGTGGATGGGATGCTAGTCCATCACAGAATACCCAGCACAGAGAGACTCGGAGTATTACTACTTCCCTCAGGATGCTAATCCATCACAGGATACCCGGTATACCCTCTGGGTGGGATGCTAGTGCATCACAGGATACCCAGCATAAAGTGACTAGGAGAATTACTACTCCCTCTAAATGCGATGCTCGTCCATCGCAGGAGAGGTATTGTGGAGACAATTGATAGAAAATGAATAACACGTTTCTCGATATTTGAGAAAACGACAACGCTCGTCTCCCAGATCAGACTAAGTAACTTTCCTCTGGGTTCCATCGATCAAAGAGCCACCTTACCAACTTCGTTAAAATGACTTCCTAGTCATACCCAATCCACTGCCATCGATCTCCTTCTTGGTAGGAAAACACTTACTTCTCCTCTTAAGGACGTTGCCTCCTTTTGTTACTGCGCATACGTTCTGCGCATCTCGGGTGTGGTCCAAGATATTCAATTCCCTACTAATACAAAGGTATTTTTGTGCGGTTTATGACTATGTGGAAAAAGCAGATCTTAGCAAGGGCCATCAGAATTCAAAAGGAAATTAGGGGTAACCACGTATTTTTCAGAGCAAAAAAAAAAAAGAAAGTGCCATGCATTCTTTGTATTTTAACGCTTTTTTAGAATTATGGTTGCTTGATTATCTCTGAAAAATGCGTAGTTACCTACATTTTTCTTTTTGGTTTCCAATAACCCGTGCTGAGATCTACTTTTTCCCCACAGTCATAACCTTTGCAAAAAAAACATCTCTATTAGGAGGCACCGTCCTTAAATCTCCTCTTGCTCTGTCAGGTGAAGGAGATTTATTTGAAAGCCTCCCTGGTTTGGGTGTTTTATTTTAAAATTATTTTTATTTGATTATTTTTTATCAACAGGGCAACCTTAATACACAAGCGAACAAAATCGAAGGGAAGGAACCATCACATGGAAACGCAGAAACGAAACATAATGGCGCCAAGAAAATGGAACATGTCGTTAATAACATTGATTTTCATACCAGTAGTTTTAATGATTCTCTTAAAGACATTCTTATAGTTGGTAATCATGCGTTAGTTCACGTATATACGTATTCTAAGTGATTTGTTTCCTTCGTCATGCACAGAAAAAGTTCCGCTAACGGTCACCTTATTGGAGTCGCAAACAGCAACAGTTCAATTTTATCGCTACCTTCGGAACGTTAGGGTAACGTTACACCTTACAAGAGTAAACAATAGCCTTCCCTGGTCCTCTTCCGTAAGACGAATCATCCCGAGTAGAGAGCTCTCTCAAACAGTCACGTCTTCTAATTGAACACCTATCATAAGCGGAATTACTGCAATACGAGCCACCCGTGTGAAAACCTCTCCTTAGCGATCATTTATACAAATGGAACACCTCTTTTAAGGGTTAACGCCCTCAGCGGTGCAGACATGCTATCAGTGCACCGCACATTTATTTGGGAATACTTTGTTTGCCAACCTCTTAATTCAAGAAACGGTATGGATGTGGTTATAAGGAAAACCACGTGTTCTAACCCCGTGCTAATTACTTAGGTCGATTTATTATTATTATTATTATTATTATTATTATTATTATTATTATTCAGGAATAATAATTTTTTAGTTTTAGCAGATTTCGCGTACACGTATTCGTCCCTTTTTACCTTGTAATTTAAATAAATATGCCGGTTTCCAATTCACAAAACTCCATAAAATCACGGAAACACATGAAGTAGTTTCTATGTCTGCAGTTTAGTTCATTTTAATATGTCTATAGGACTTGGGTCGTCTTTCATATACTTCAACGTTGTGCGATAAAGAAATCGTTTGATCTAGTCCGTTTTTGACGGATTATTGAGAAAAATGAATAAATAAGGTATGGATAAGGGCTAATTGCTTGTTTTCCGTTGCTTGGGTATCGTAAATCACTGGAGAGCAGACTGGTCACGATTACTTCCTGTATTGCCTTCTCCTGTTTCCACAATAAACTGGTCGCCAAAAGGTCAGTCTTTTATTTCAAACTGTAGTATTTTCCCGAGGGAAGGGAAGGGGGGGGGGATTGATAACGTGACCTACGGGGAAGGGGAATTCCGCACCTACGTTCAAACTCCTACCCTTTCAAGATCAAAATGTTACCCCTTTCGAGTACCACAGCAACAACTGCACCCCTTTCTTTCACCTCTAAAATAACTGAAAACCAGGAGTTCATTCTCCTGAAGGCTCCATGCTTTTATTTCCGCGTTGTAATTCTGCCAAACTTGCCGATTTCTCTTTAATACCGGTAGTCACTTGTCCGGCTATTCCTTTCACTTTACACTATATGTATTTCTGCTACCCTTTCGTATACTGCGAGCTTTAAAAAAGCAAACCCTTTGGGCGAAGCGTTCTCACTATAGGTAAAGTCGCTCACAAGCCGAAGCTTAACCCGGTTTCTGTAGCATAATTGCTACTGCCCCCTCCTCCGCTACCCTCCTCTCCCCACCCCCCGGATGAAATGCTAACCCATCGCACGGTTACCCCCAGCAGTTTGTCGCCGGTGCCCATTTATACACCCAGGTGGAGAAAGACAATATGGGGCAAAGTTTCTTGTCTAAGGAAACAACTCGATGGCAGGGACTGGGCGTCGAACCACCGACCTTCAGATCTGAAGCCCAACGCGCTAACCACTGCACCACCGCGCCGCCTTTCTCTTACACATTCGGCGTGTTAAGAATAGCATCAAATAACCGACAGTACAAATAAAACAGAAAGTAGCTTTTTTGAAACACTACTTCAAGAGCAACTATGTTACTTGTGTTTAATTACAATCTGAAGGCGCACAGCACAAAATTACTTAACACAGATTTTTGTCCGTTATGAGACGACCGCTACTAATGTAGCTTACATCCGCAATCAATTTTGTTTCTTTAAACTATTTCGGAAAAAATGAAGCAATCGTTGGCGATCTTGTTACTTCTGTGTAATTATTCTTGTTACCTACTACCAGTACTACAAATGTATTTCACTTGTATTGACAACCAATACAACAAGTGGTTTATCCATAATTAGTTTCAGTGTAAAATCAAATTTGTTATTCTATACCTTTCCTATCAAAACAGAACAAAAAAAATTAACAAAAAAATGCAGCGATCTTAAACGCGACCTTGTCACTTAAAAGTGATTATTTTTCATTACATACTACAAAATTATTTAATACAGTTTTACGTTTGTAAAAGACAACAAATACGTCTGGTGTCCCACCCAGGTAACACTTCAATCTGGTTTATACTCCGCATACCCTGAAGCGAATGTAGATATACTGCATACTCTTCTTTTATTAGATGGAATGCTTGTCCATCGTAGATTTACCGTATTTTCCCAAGATTTCTCTGTAAGCTTGTTTTATTATAACGAAATGGGAAGAAAAATCGCCAAATGTGATAGCACCAATAAAATGCATATCTGAGAGACAACGTGAAGTCTTAAAAACTCAAAGTATATCCCTCAGAATGGCCATATTAATTTCTGGAAAATTAAACATAACGAACTGCGATTCAATTTTATTCTGGCAATCCTGAATTTCATCCCCAAACTGCTTGTTCTCTTTTGCTCATCGTTTTTATCGAATTTACTTATATACCTGGTGGAATTTGGCAATGTAGCAGAGAAATTCAGTAAGCGAAACTTCATTATTTTGGCAGGATAATGTCCGTTCCAACTGGTTTCAAAGGAGCATGTTTTCCTTGTAAAGGCCCGTTTACACATGCGATTTTTGGTGCAATTTTTGTCGCACTCTCCAATGCAACTTTCGTCGCAAGTGTAAACTAGCAGTGATTTCGCTGCGATTCCAGTGGGATATTTGCTGCAATTTCCCCCAAATCGCCGCCAAGTTGCATCAAGTTTCGAACACGTTCGAAACCTCTGCGATATCGCGGCGACAAATCGCCGCTAGTTTACACTTGCAATTTTTATTGCGAGGAGCTCGAGCGCGACAAAAATTGCGCTGAAAAGTGCGACAAACGTTGCACAAAAAATCGCACGTGTAAACGGGCCTTGGAGGCTTCATTTGCTCGTGTGTCCTGGGTTAACAAGCTTTTCTTGATGAGTGCGGCTTCAAAAGTAGTTTGCTGGTTTGTAACAACTATTCCACTCGCGCTGGTCGGACATGAAATGAAAAAAGAATAACGAGACACATACGTACCCTCGAGTTGGTTATAAGCACCGTAAATACACCGTATTCGGTGTTTTGGTAGATAATACGCGCGGTTATTTTACGAGTTGTGAAGCAATGCGAGCAATGAGTAAAATGTCCGCGCGTATTATCGACCAAAACGACAAGTTAGAGGTTTATTATTCCACTCCATTTTGTTTTTGCACATGCTTCGTCCTCCTTCAGCAAAAACCGGTCAAACCGGAATTGTATGGTGTAATACGCTGGCACATTTTGCGCGATCTCTTGATCTCTTATACGGCAAAATAACACAACAGTGGAATAATAAAATATATCCAACGTACGCAAGTACACGTTAATGAATTTGTTTTGCCGTACTTAGGGATAAAACTTGATGCTTCAAGGCAAAAACTTTTGAACACCGCTGCACTTGACATGGCATCCAAATTTCTTAACCCTGTCAACTGACAAATTCTCCTTACTTATCTCCCTTAACATTTCTTATAGTTCCAGTTGGGAGAAATTGTTTGAATCTTAACACAGTTCATCTGAAGTGATCAGTTCTTAAATTCTTATAATCTGTTTGCTTGCTCATGCTTTGATGTCACAAAGAGAAGTTTGATGCTGATCACTATTGGGTCTTAAAGTGTTAAAGGAGCTACGTCACGGATAACGCAACTTGAAAAAGCTGGCAAGTTTATTCAAGTTTGTCATTCGTAATCCGTCTTAATCTCCCTCAGTCGTAACCATCCTTGTTTAGCTTTGGTTAATTATTACTTCTTTGGTGTTTTTCTACCTTAGGAAACTATTATTTTGAGGTTTCCCTCAATGAGGACCCAATGAGAAAATAATTTTGTCAGATCAGAAAAATGAATGAAAACGCCGTGACATAGTTCCTTTAACACAAGGCAAAAAACACAACAAAACAAAGAACGGCAATTCGCTGACTTCTGTGGTCATCCAATGTGAAGTTTCAGTGGGTACCGCAACATAGAACAGGGAACCCAACGGTTCGTTTCGGAGAATATCTGTTCGGTAAGGCCAAAATTGCCTGATATATTCGGATTTACTTGCTGTGAAAACCAGAGATTTCTTTGGCGAAACATCACCTCAGACGTTCGTAGCAAGGGGACTGATTAATTCCTATTGTTTTCGAAGGGACAAATATGTCGTTCAGAGTGTAAAATAAAGTCAGCTAGCATTTTCGGAGAGCAATCAGCAGGTTGGAAATTCGGACGATAGGATTCTGTTCCCTGAAATTTTCTGCGGTCTAAATTTTCCGCTAAAAACCCCAAACAGATCAATCTGTGCTACCTTACAGAAATATGCCTTTAGGGAGCTCTGAAACAATATAAGAAAGTAGGAAATGATATTTGATGTATTTGTCAAAATTTTTCCTGTTGGGTTCTCCTGTGAAAAGTTTGCACACGAAACTTTCCTAGTTCACGTTTTTGAATTTGGCTTAAATTAAAAAAAATAAAATAAAATAATTTCAAAATCTTTAAAAATCTTTAAACATACTGAACGACTTTAGAGAGCCTAAACAAATAACAGTGGGACCCCAATAAAGCGAAGTAACCAAGGGTACTGACAAAATATGTTCGTTGAAAAAAGGGTTTATTATATCGAAGTCCTTTGCCATACATTTTACTATTGCTGGTCTGAAGAATATCGTTCGTTATAGTGGGGTCTTCGTTATGTAGGGGTTCGTTATATTGGGTTTCCACTGTATGTACGAATGATATAGAAATCTTTAAAAATTATCGAATGTTTTTAGAGAGCCCATGCACACAAATAATGGCGAAACTACATTAGTTTCCCTTCAGGGTCTTCGTTGTAAAGAATGCTTATCTCCCGTTTGATCGTCAGCCATTTGGGATGGCCATCACGGGCCGAAGAAAGCTTCTCTCGTGGAGGCTCCAAAGCAGTTCTAAACTCGTGGACTGTCGCGAGGCGTAATCCCTACAAACAGAAAAAGACATTTTGTGAGAAAGTCTACCGGATGAAAGAGTGAGCACATACAAACGCTGTTTTAACAATGTGTCTCTCACTTTTAAGTGTGTGTAAAGTCTGACCATTCATATGAAAGCTGGTGAGTAGTTCAAAATGTTTTGAACGTGTTTGTTCGAGGATAAAATCCTAGTGTGAACGAAACATTTCATTTAAACCTATTCAAAATGAAAAAGAGTGTCTCATTATGTGACTGTAGCAAAAGTATGGAATAAAAATAATCTGTCCCTGTCTTAGAAGATTTTCGCGCGAACGTCCTTAAGTCATACGTACATCGGGTGGGTTTGGTCCTCTGGTACTCAATTTTGGACTGAGCTCAATAGCTGTCTGCGTGAGCGGTTCATAATCGGTCTGAGCTGTAGTGGCATACAATATGAGAACATCACTGCATGTCAAGGGTTTCTTTTTCGTGAAATCTGGTTCTATCATACGGCGCACTGTGTCAGGCTCTAGTAGAATTCGCTTGATTGTTGTCGTTGACTCAAAAGGCTTTAGGACTTCGGTGTGCCCCTAGAAAATGAAAATCGCGATTAGTGTTCTTATACGCGGGTGAGCATTTCCGTATGGAACCTGCGCAATACAAATGCTAAATATTATTATTATTATTGTTATTATTAATATTATTATTATTCTACCAGGTCTAAAAATACTCCTTTGTAAAAAGTGCATGAAATCCAGCAATTTATTTCCATGAATGAGCAAATCTTTGAATCAGTTTACATGAACGGGTCCCATTTGGAGTGCTACCGAAGGTATTTTGCTATGTTTTAAGCACAGCGGCTACCACAGGCTTACCAGCTTCTGTTTGCGAGGAGGGCTGTGCTTTTTAAAGGCTGTGTCAGCTACCAAATTAACCTTACCAAAGGCGATATTAGGGGATGTTTTAGCTGAATAAAATCGAATAGATAGATGTTGTACTTTGTTGTTCTGTGTTTTTTTTGTTGATATGAACCTCGCGACATTGGCTTAAAAAGTCATTCAGACGTGTATAAGTCAAACTTGTAAAATCACTCTCGTGGGTTCAAAACAACAATCGTAACAACAACAACAACAACAACAACAAAAACAACATGGTTTGCGACGTTGTTAAAACGAAACTGGTAACGGTTCCTTTTCAGTGAAAGATGTGTGTTCCCTGAAGATGAACCGACTCAATCAAAACTTTTGGTTTCTTTGAAGGTACGAGCTTATATAGTGCACAAACAGTTATTTGGCGTTTCAAAACGACAAACTTAAGACTGCAAACTCGTGTTCGCAAATTCAGAACATCTTAGTTAACTGTTCAGTGGCGATAAATAGAAGTAGTACAATAGTAGCCTCTATTCCGGCCAACGTTTTGCAGGGGCGTGCCAACTTTTCTTATTAAGGAAGGAAGGGTCCTTACAGAGCACCGGCAGGCAACAGAGTATCATCTTGGGACCAATGGCCTTCAAAAGCCTGTCATATTTTTCGGCAATCAATCACTGAAATTACAAATTCAAAAAGCGCGACCGGTTTTTTTTTTTACAAAATAGCTGGTTTACTTCAATTTTGTTATCGTTTTTTTCAGTACCCCCTGCCTAAGCCGCCTGTTTTGGCGGGTGAACGCCAGACACGAGGTTTTCGCTTTCAGGAAATCAATCTCGTACATTTTACGTGTTTTTGCGTCAACTGCAGAAAAATGGCGTCGACCGAAGAAGAACGTCACTTTATCGAAGACGTTAACTAAAACACTGTACAGCACTTCTTCGACAGGACAAAAACGCTAAACAGAAAGTCGTGGAAGCATTTGCCAATAACCGGCATTTAGACAAAAGTTTCGTGGTAGGGGAGGCACGAGTTTGAGAGCTTTCTGGATTTCTCTGGCACAACTTTGCGAACTTAAGCTTGTTGCATGAAGGCCCATAAAGAGACGGGCTCGGACAAACAATTTGTACAACATTGTAGTACGAATGCCGTATGACAATGAAGATTTGTTCCACATCATTCAACAGCCTTCAGAAACAGTTCACATCATCCAACAGGGTGCCCTGCAAGCTTGTTTAAGTTGTCATATTCAACCCGTTGACGAAATACTTCGCAGTTCAACTGCGAACTGTGAGCTAGGAAATACTTGCTTTCTTTGGCGGATGTAAGACGACGATGGAACCATCAGCCTGATAGGATATGACACACACGTGAATTGGACTATTCTCGTAGTTAGTGACTTGAATGACAAGGGCGTCTCCTGAGCCATCTACAACTTTGTATTTGCTGCGTTGAAACATGGTGGTTACAAGCTCGACTTTGTGTGCCCGGAAGGTTGGAACATGATATGGTGGGTCTCCTGCAACAAGCAAAAAAAGTTACTTTTCACTTCTACAAAAACAGTAACGGGAACAACAACAACAACAACAACGTTAACAACATCTTTCATCCTGGCATAAGGGATTTTAAAACATCTAAGGATAGCTTAACACGCATGGTCGGTCGATCGATCGGTCAGCCAGTCAGTTAGCCAATCAGTCAGTCAGTCAGTCAGTCAGTCAGTCTGTCTGTCTGTCTGTCAGTCAGACCAGTCAGCCAATCAGCATCAATTAAGTCAGTTTCTCAGTCAGCCAGCCACCCAGGCACCTGCCAGTCAGTGAGTCTGTCGGTATTCCGTCTGTTTGTCCTTCTGTCTGTCTGTCTGCCTGTCTGTCTGTCTGCCTGTCAGTCATTCGCAGTCTGTTGGTCTTGGTCTGCAATCTGGCGCACTAATTATATAACATTGCAGAAACTACACAGCCTACCTAGAGAAAGATCGTTTGTGTTGGTCGCCAGAGCTATCAACTCGGTCTTCTTGTCCGGAGAACCTTTGAAAGACGGCACGTTTTCCACTTTAAACACTTTGAAGCTAACGTGCGTTAGCATGTGGGGATTTGACTGCTTTGGCATGATAGCGAACTTGTGACGAAAATATTTTGACAGATTCTTCGCCATTAGATGCTCGTCTCCAGTTTCTTGGTATGGAGCTATCATCCTACCGTACTGACGGGCACGCCAACACTTTTTCCTATACAAGAGAAAACTTAGAGTTTAGTTCTGGGTAAGTGACCACTGCAACTCCAAAGCATACTTTGACAGTCAATTGAAAACAACCCTAAATTGCTCTAACAGACCAAGTTTCTTCCAAAACGGTTAATGGCGTCGAGGGCGCAAAAATTCAATTTTGACATTCAAAGATCTCAAATTGGTTTGATCCAAAACTATAAGACCTTCACTGACCCAAACACCCAGTCGTTGTTCACAACAATAAACTTAATAATAAATGTCTTTAAAATCAAGATTGTTGGATAAAGTTCTAATTACCAAATCGTTCAATCAGCCTTAATACGACTAACTTATTCTCTCTTGAGTGATCACGAACATCGTCCGAAATGTGCAAAAAAAAAAAAACTGTTCGAATTCTTTTCTTCCGAAGCTTTATGTCCCCAAGGAATATGCCCTAAAAGCTTCGAAGTTAAAGTAAGATACAGGGTAATTCTTTGCAACCGGCCTTAGCACTGCAAACTGAGACACGATTTTCTTTTGTTTGACGTAAGAAATCACAACTCATACTCTTCAACTGTCTGTATATCCAGCGTTATGCAATGGGGTCTTTCTTCCGTTTCTATAGCAAACATGTTCTGGTTTTCTATTGCCAGGTACATTCGGTCCAAGACTTGTGCTTCCGCCTCATTAGGATTGATAAAGACAGGGGTAAACATACTTCGACGACGCCTCAGAACAGCCTTGTGTCCAACCTAGAAAAGACGAAGACACCTTTTCATTATTCTTGGTGAAATAATCTAGGAAAAATTTATGCAGAACCGAATTCTTTTAAGTCCAGTGTCACTTCATTGACTGGTAATAGCAACACTGGTCAACCTTATGACAATTAAAAGAAATGCGCTTTGTCATCGTACATGTAAAAGAAAATTATAGTGAGAACCACTTTCTAGCCTGCCAAATAAAAAGTTAATATATAAAACAAAACTTCGACCCACGAAGCTATAGAAGTATTTGTCCTTAGCTTATCTAATAGTTTATTCGCATTAACCGGATGGCTTTAGGCCTTCTGGCGTAGTTTGTACCCTTTATGTGCTCCTCCCATCCTGGAAAAGCTGCGTTAAGCGACCTCCCATGGTTTCAGAAATGTATTGAATTTTGAAGATTTACAGAAAAGGAAAGGAAAACCAAAAAAAGAGAGATAAAACAGAAAAATTACGTAAGTAAAAGACTGACTGACTGACTGACTGACTCAATTGATTGAGACTGACTGACTCGATTGATTGATTGATTGATTGATTGATTGACTGATTGATTGATTGATTGATTGATTGACTGATTGATTGATTGATTGATTGATTGATTGATCGATCGATTGAGGTGGACATGATTGATTGATTGATTGATTGATTGATTGATTGATTGATTGATTGAATGAGGTGGACATGATTGATTGAACGGACGTCTATATGAAACAGACAAACGCATGTACAAACGCTGCATGGATAGATAAATATACTTACCCAGGATCCTTTATCATCTCTTACGAACACCGTTTTACCACGTGACTTCAACATACCAATGTCGTCGTGATTGATAATAATGCGATCCAGTGGTACTCCAATTACTTCCAGACTGACGTCATCACCTTGGATTTCCGGTCCATAGACATCATATTCCCCATCGACAACACCGTGCAATTTTCCAGCATTTAGAACAACCTTTTTAAATCCTGGCTCTTCTTCTTCGCTCTCACAAATCTCAAATGTTTTAGGCTGTGGAACTGTAGAAATGTGTTGAGAATATTGATTTTAATTTTAGTTGTACACTTATAGTCCAGGAAAGTTAACGCGATTTGGTACCGTAAGGTCAAAATGCTTGCAACAGAATTTTTATTTTCAGGGACGTTTTCGTTAAGGACTCCAGATAAACATATTAAAAGTCAACAAAAATCAACCCTGGCGAAATATGAAAAAAATGTAATTTTTTTGCCTCTGTCATTTTGCTTTTTAGACGCCATGTTTTTATGCAAATTAGCCTTATCGCAGACAAGTTTTACAACAAAATTTCATTTTAAGGACGTTCGCGCCAATTGTTCCTGCGCATCCTTACTGCGCACGCAATTCACTTCGTGATGTCATGCCACGTCATGTATTGAGCGCGCGCGCTGTTGAAGAAATGTGGAGATATATAGCGCGAGTGGGGACTTTAATAACTATGCACGGGTTTAACTCTCTTAAATGTTCGGCGACCCCATATCTTCTTTTGATAGATCACTTTCTTTGTCGATTATCTACGTTTTGTGAAAAATTAAAGAAAATCTGTATTGTAGAAGTTTGATTTTTTTCAACTTTTCTGCCCTCGCATCATCGAATTCTACTATTATTGAAGCTGCACTGTGTTCGTTAAAGTCCATCTTAGAGGTTGAGTTTAACTAAAAGGATGACACCGGTTCAGATTATTTACTTAACAGACCCACTTAAGTAAAATTTGACTAAGAAAGTGGGTCTACAGCGAATCATTTTAAATATTTGTCAACTAACAAGCACTGAGGCCATGTCGAGTTACGAGGGCCGATTTGTCAAAATTGGGGTAGTTTTTGACGTGCTTTATTTCGAAAACGAAGTCGGTGACCCCCCAATTTTTTTCCATTTCTGACATAGATAACTCATTATATGACTGTAGCCAAAGTATGAAAAAAATTTGTATTGTAGAAGTTTTTCGCGCGAACGTCCTTAAGTGGCATTAATCAACTAACTTGTTTTAGTAAAGTGTTTTTAAAGGGAGAATTAAAGTTTTGGTTTGCTTATTCTCGCTACGAAATATTACTTTTACTATTACTACTATTATTACGGTTAGTGTTACGAAGTTTTTTTTTTTAGCTCTCACAGAGCACTTTGATATTACAACTGCAAAGTAGTGTAAAGAACAATTAATTAATGTAAGCAAACGAAAAGATTGAGTTCGGTTCAGTTTCGCGTCGAAGATGACGATAGAGTATAAGGTCGACATCAGTTCCCTAATCCCTGGAAGATTAGTTCATGTTGGTAGCGCAGAGTTTATATACGACAGATGACGAGCAAGTCCCGCCAGTCCCGTTATCCAACCTTGAGGTAAAACTATGTATTTCATGTAATGCTTTTGTTGTGCGCTTTACATAAGACGATTCCGGCTCGAGTCCTTGCATTGGAGTGCTTAAAGCTACAGCTGTTCGCAAAATTTAAACATTGTTATTTCTAGAGAAACACTACTGAGACCACGTGCACTGTGCAGCAAATTTTTACAGGAATTTCTTCTTTGTTTGCAAACTACGGTTCACATCTTATGAGAAAATAGATGGTTTTTTTAAATAGCTGTGTAAGAATTGGACAGCTGGGCATAATTTGTATACCAACACAATCTACGTTTACATTCAGCAAATTGTTATACTACAAACTCACCATCGAGATATCTATTCCTTTTTTCTAAATAACCTGCATGTTGTCCGCCACACTGATAGATTAAGGGCTAGTCTTATTTGGTAATCGAACAGACGCTAATGCGCAACATCAACTCAACTGGTGGCCTTTCAAGAGACATAGGAAAGAATGTGGTGCAAAGATTAGTGTTGGTCAGGTCTATGTCTTTCTGTTGCAACGTATACAGCTCTATGCAAGATTTCACCGGCGTCGCTTATAACACTAGCGAGCAACACGTAGAAGCTTCAGATACTTGACAAAAGAGAGACTGGAAGGATACAGAGTAACTAGGCACTCCTTTTCCAAGGATGATACCTCACTAAGAAGCATAGTATCAGGAGTTGTAGCACACGAATCTGTAAATGTTGATCATTTTTAGAAACGTGTAAATATTGAGTAAACTTAAATTTTTATTTTTATTTTCCCACACGACCCCACAAGCTGTAAGCTAAAATATTTATCGTGTTTAAATAAAGGTTATATGTCTATCTATGGGCCTTGAGTTAACGACGAAGCTCGCTTAAAAAGACGATCAACCAACGCTGTAGCTGTACACTGTAATCTTGTGAACACACTCACTGTAAAGAAAGACGTTTTCCTGCGAAACAAACAGAACAAACAACGTTTCATCAATATGCTGAGTGAGAAGTAAAAGGAGGTGGGGTGTGACACCATTCATGCTGCAGGCGATGCTGATTTCTTGATAGGTCAGTCTTTGGTCTCTGTATCTGCTACCAGAGACACTGTCGTCATTGCAGATGACACAGACATTTTAATTTTACTCTGCCACCAAGGAAACAACTGCAAAAAGAAAATTTTCTTCAAACCACAGCCGAAACGACGGTCCGCGCAAGGCAAGGTTTGGGACATCCAGGCTACTTGTTCTGTGCTCGGGTCAAACCTGTGTAGGCATCTTTCATTTCTACACGCGTTGCTGGGATGTGGTTCCACGTCACGGTTGTTTAGTATTGGAAAGGCCGTCGGTCTTAAGAAGAGATCACAGTTGTAACAGCATGCCGAAGTATTTTATCATGGCAATTCGTTGAAAAAAGAAGATTTTATCAAAGCAAGAGAACGCGCATTGGTAGAGGTGTATGGTGGCAAGGTGAGCGACAGTTTGAAGGCCTTTCGATATTGACGATTTTGCGAAACGACAGCTAAAAGCACAACCGCAGTCAAAGTGAAGTCCTTGCCTCCGACGTCTCCGAAATTTCATTCCCTTCGCGTTTATTACCAGGTTCAACTTTGGACTTGAAATCAAGAGCTTCAACCGTGTGACTGGGGATGGAAAGAAACAGATGGTACTCTAATTTCGGTAATGACCGACAAACCACCTGCACCGGAAACTCTCCTCCGAGTTATCAGATGTAACTGCAAGGTGGACTGTAACACGGCTCGCTGCAGTTGCAGAAAGCACGGACTTGACTGTTCACCTGCCTGTGGAGAGTGTCGTGGAAGTGTTTGTTTCAATCCACGTTCTGACAGATCCAGATAGCGATACAGAGGACGTCGGGTCAAATGCCTTATTGCTTAACTTCAGTACTGTTAACTTAAAAAGGTACCGATAGATAATCAGGTGATGCTATATGTTTGAGAAACTAATTTAAAGTTACAAGCAAATGAGGATAACTTTGAAAACTGTTCAGCCCAACAGCATTTCACAAACATATATCGCAAACTGTTTCAATCTTCTTCACTTTTAGCCATCCGTGCCTTCTTTTGTATTTGCTGTGTTATATTTCACCGAATTTGATGGACATTTCCCATGCATGAATTTGGCTAAAATCCGTGACGCAGTTCCTTTAAACACTTTTTTGTTGAATATTTGTTGGAAAACGGTCCATGATAGAACCTAAATGTACACTTTACTTTACCTTCCTTTGTTTTTACATGTTAAGTGAAACTAAAAGTGGTAAATGTCTTGATGGGACTGTTTTCGGTGGCTAATTACCATAAAAACATGGCAGTCGTCAACACGTGGATTTTTTTCGTATTTCCCATGAGTTGATTTTTGTTGACTTTTAGTATGTTAACATACATGCCTCAAAAGCAAACAATGTAAAAATAAAAATTATGTTGCAAGCATTTTCACCTCCTGGCATAACTTTATTGGACTATTAGCATTAAATTGATAACAAATAGGAAACTAAGTCTTTCTCAGAGTTGACCGTTGTGTAGCCATTTTTAAATCCTACGTCAGCGATGCTTTCGGCTGCGAAAAACTGTGAATAAAAAGATAGTTATCCTTATTCGAAATGCAAACCGTTATTCGCTCAGTTTTGATCTGTGTTCTGGTCTGTGTTCAAAATCCTCTAATACTTTGGTTTTTTTAAACCAGTTATTGCCTTAGTAAATGTGAAATTAACTATGTCAAGACATAGCCTTTCTAGTTTTTTTTTATAAAAAACGGAAAAGGATCAATGAATAAACAAGAGTCAGATCAGTGGAGTGGATTTTAAGACTATGTCGCTCAAGTCACATGACCTACCTACATCGGTAAACCTGGGATAAGTTTGGGATGCATTACTGCCGCGTCAAGAGTAGAGGGATGAACAACAAGACAACGAAATCAACGAAGAGGGGGCGCAATGTCCGTAAGAAAGTAACAGAGAGGAAATTAGCTGCTTGAAGTCATGTACAGTGGAACTTCGATTCAATGAACCTACATATATAAAGAAGTCCTCCGTATAAGGAACGATATTTTTCAGCCCAGTAACAGTGTAATGTATGAAAACGAAACTGAAGATATAACGAACCCTCCATATAACGAACCAATCTCCCCAGTCCCTTGGCATTTCGTTAAATCGTGGACTTTATGTGGCAGGCATGAAATTATATTTCAAGTTGGTAAGCTGATTTCGTGTACAATGTAATTTAACGCGTACATAATACCGCTATGCATGTACCGCCCAGTGTTTCTGGTAACTAGACTAGCAACCCTAAATTATTTTCCAACTTACCTGTGTCAAAACTGAACAAGACCAAATTCATATTCCCGCCTTCAAATTGCGGCGTCTGCGCACCTAACTTTCTTTCAGCAAATTTCCTTTTAATAAGACTGAAAAAAGAAAGCACAAGAAAAAAAATGCATTTGTTATATATGAGCTACCACATGGAGCGTCCGTTCTAAAAGAGTTAAGATAAATACCAGCTAGGTCTCATTTCTATCTTCGCGACGCCGTCTTGGTAACCAGGCCATCGCCTTGGCCTTTATATGCACGACGCATGGGTGCAACGGACCGGTAACAAGCTGTCGAGAACTGAATATTCCACTTTAACTTTTTTTGGTCAGGGGTCTTTCTAGCATAGAATTGTTTCTTTGTGGAATAAATTATTTTTTAAAAAATTAAATTAACTCTTGACCGTAAACTTAAGTCTTTCCTATTGAATAGTTTAGCGCCGAAAGGGGAGAAGAGGGGGGGGAGGAGGGTTGCGAACGGGGTTGAGCGCGAAGGAAGGGAACACCTTCCTTCCCTTTTGGCACCTGCCACGCACGCTTATTTCGCCGAATGAACTGTAAGCACCCACTACAATGTTCGGTAACAGTCCTTGAAGCTTCTTGGAGTCGTTTACTGTTTTCCAGCGCCGTTTTACCATCAAATATGTTGGTCTCCTAGCCTTTGCAACGGCAAAACGCTCTTCGATCTTCAAAAAGTGTCGTTCAACTTGAGTGTTCAAAACTGGGGAATATCACTTGGGGAATACAATGGAAATTTCCTAGTTTCAGACGGGGTATACTTTGCCATTTTTTTCACTTTGACCAATCACATGCAAGCAAAAATATTTGGTGGACAATAAGATGATATATTTCCCAGTTGCCTTCAATTAAGGACGATGCCTCCTTTGGTTACTGGGCATACGTTCTGCGCACCTCGGGATATTCGGGTTCCTTAGGGATTTGCCTCCTAATACAACAATATTTTTGTGCAGTTTATGTCTATGTCGAAAAAGCAGATCTTAGCAAGGTCTATCAGAATCCAAAAAGAAAATTGGGGGTAACCACGCATTTTTCAGAGATAATTGAGCTTAAATTTGGAAAGAAATTGCCATACATTTTTTGTATTTTAATGCTTTTTAGAATTATGGCTGCTTAATTACCTAGGGAAAATGCGTGGCCGTGGCTACCCACATTTTTCGTTTTGGATTCCTTCGCAAAAATACATCTGTATTAGGAGGCACCGTCCTTAAAAACACGGCTGGTTATGAAAATGCATTTACCTCTTGAGAACGTTATAAGATATCTTCTTGTTCTCATCTGGCACCTCATCAATAACTTCTACCAACACAGAAGTCAAGCAGCCACAGATAAGGCCAGTCTTCGGATCTAGCGTCTCATATCCTCTCTCATTAGCGGCACTGGCTGCGATACTGATGAATTTGTCATGCTGTGAAGGTCTCCAACCCTGTGACTTCAACATTGGAGTCCAGAACTCTTGGACTGGGAAGTCAAGTAGTATCTGCTGGTCCATTGGACTTGGAGGCTGGGTTTCCTGGGAGGGTCCATGCTCCATTGGCTGTTTATACATAATAAAATAAAGTCAATTGTAATTGTAATTTGTTTACCCACGAAACACTTAGGAGCTCTGAAGCCCGTTTGAACGTGTTCGTGCGCTCCAGATCTAATTGGAATTTTGAAATTGTTGGTTTTTGAGGAGAGCGGAAAACCGGAGTACCCAGAGAAAAACCTCTCGGAGCAAGGACGAGAACCAACAACATGTGAAACTCAACCCACATATGACGCCGGGACCGGGAGTCGAACCCGGGCCACATTGGTGGGAGGCAAGTGCTCTCATCACTGCGCCATCCCTGCCTCCCTCAAGCACGCATACATCATTATTATAATTATATTCTTACAAATTATCATTACAGCTATTTTATTATTTTCTAAATAAATATTAATGATTTAAATCAGTTTATATGTCATATTCAGTTTATTGCGAGCATAAGACAACGACGAGGAACCCTTGATTATCCGACAGTACACTGCAAGCAGTCGCCGATTTGGCAGACACGCAATCTCATGACAGGCTACTGTGTAGGCCGTACCGTGTGAAATTTTTGCGGGTTCTAATTTTTGCGACTTTTGTGGGGTTTTTTTCACGGTCCGCAAAAAAAAAAGTTCCCACCAAAAATGGTCACCGCAAAAATTTTCTCCGCAAAAATTTAAACTTTCGTTCAGAAACAAAACGAAAGTAGAGCAAAACGAAAGTAGAAACAAAACATTAGAAAATAAACTGAACTTGCAGTTGGTACACAACAAGTATTTAGCTGCTATAATCTTTGCAGAAGCGGATCGTCTGAGGTACTCCATTGATAACTTTTAGCGTGTTTTACATCGGCATGTTGTCTCACCTGTATGTCGATTGCATTTTCTCAAACAAAAAAAGAAACTGTGAAAATTCCAAATGAAAGCGACTTCCTGAAAATCGTAAAAATTAATCCCCAGCAAGAAAAACCAGTCTTTCCCAATCGCCGAAAATTAGTTCCCGCAAAACACAAAAATCGCCCATTCGCAAAATTAAACTTCCGCAAAATTTCTGTGCTGCACGGTATTTACCAGGTTCATGTGAGACACGCGTTCTGTAAACAGTTATGATCTTTTTTTTTTTAATAATTTTTATTAACATGACATTACATACATTTTTTACACTGACATTTCTTTAGCTATTTACAGAAACTTTTTGGTATATTAACTACATTACCGCACTTTGCAATACATTTTTTACATTTTGAAAAGGAAATCACACAAGATAATATACCGGGAAAAAAATACACACAAAGAAAAAAAAAAAGGATTAAGCAAAGGGAAAACTAGGATAATACAAAAAATAGTGTAGTCGAACACAAAACCATAAAATATAAAATATAGTGCGAAAGTACTTACAAGAAGTGTTAAAGGGCAGAAGCATTTTCACACAAGAAGTTTTCTTTTAAGACGACTCTCAATAAATAGTTTTTGTTCCAATTTTAACACAAATTCAGTAATATTGCAAGCTTTATAGTACATTTTCTGGTAGTATAGGTAGTACTTTGCAAATAGTAGACAATAATTAAATTTAAGCTCATTATTCCTTGAAGTATTTAGGTCTGTTCCGTATAATTTTTCATGAGACGTTGGAGAAAAAGCGCAGTTGAATTTTGCATTGAACCAATCAACAACTTTAGCATAAAAAAGTTGAGTGTAGTGGCATTCAACGAAAGTATGGAGAATAGAGTCTGGCTCTTCACAGTATGGGCATCTGTTTTCATCATTTACACCATAGGTGCACAGCTCCTTTTTAGTAACCGTTAGTCTATGGAGTAACTTAAAATTGAATTCTCGCAATCTGTTTTCATGACATATTTTTCCAATGTTATTAAATTTTGCCTTCCAATCAATATTCCCTGATTTTAGTTCTTTTTCCCATTTTTTGGGTCCTGTGGCAGTACAGGTGGTACCATTAATGTAGAGCCAATAGTAGTCCTTGCTCTTCATTTTGTAAAGATCAATATTTAATGACGGCGTCAGAGGAAAGGTTGTTTTATCAGCTGTAGGGCTTTCTCGCCTGCCTAAGGATTTTGCCTTATGTAGTAGATGCTTGGGAATTGCCGAAATAACCTGTAAGTAGCTTAAGAAATTACATTTGATCTTAAATTTGCCCTGAAATGATTTAAATGTTAAGGGCTTTCCATCATTGTCCAAGATGTCCTGAATTGACATGACGCCTTTTTCTTTCCATTTTTGTAAGAAGAAACTATTCCCATCAATCAGGATATCTTTATTGTTAAAGAGAATCAAATCTTGACCATTGTCGTGTTGATATAAATTCCTAATTTCCAGAAAATTTGCTAATATTTGCCTATAAAAAACTGGAATTCCAGATTTCCCTAAGAATTTGTAATCGTAATTACATCGAAGAAGGAAATTTAGTCCACCATACTTCTTAAAAAAATGAGATGGAATAGATTTCCAGGGTTCTGTTGTACTTTCGTCAGGTATCAGTAGCCTTGAGATCCAGGCTAACCGCAAAGATTTAAATAGAATATCTGGATCGGGGGCCCGCAGTACCCCATTTATATAGTCTTGGCACATAATATTTCTATTGATCTTATCTGGTTTCTTGTTCCAAATAAAACTAAAAATGGACTTCTTAATTCCAGAAGTGTCATTAGGGCTGATGTCAAGCATGGATGCTGAATAAACAATTTGTGAAATTCCCAGGGTTTTGACAATAAGGCACTTACCGAAGAGGGAGAGTTTGCGCTCTCTCCATAAATCTAGTTTGATGTTCAGATTGTCAATTTTTTTAGCCACATTTTTCTTATCGTTTTCTTGCTCATTGTAAGAAATAAAATTCCAAGGGCTCGCACAGGCTCATTCGTCCAATTTAGTCCTAAGGGTTTGTTTTCCTTATGCCTCCATGGTCCAAGCCAAATTGACTTGGTTTTTCCTAAATTGAGTTTAAGTCCAGATATGTTTCCAAACAGCCGAAGTATTTCAATTGCGTTGGTAATTGAATCAATATTCTTTAGAAATAAAGACGTATCATCGGCAAACTGGCTTATCTTGTGCTCTGTATTAAGAATTGTAATGCCTTCAATGTTCCTCACCAGTCTTACCCTTGCTGCAAGGATCTCCGCTCCCAATATAAACAGGTAGGGAGAAAGGGGGCAACCCTGTCTAACACCTCTTGATAATTTGAAATAATTTGTTGTATATCCGTTGTGGAGAACAGAGCTCTCAGTGTTATTATAAAATGTCTTCACCCATTGTTTAATATTGCTTCCAAAATTAAATAGGTCTAGAGTGTTTTGGATAAAGCCCCATTCCACCGTATCAAAAGCTTTTCTGAAGTCTAACGAGTAAAATTCCGGGGATGTCTTGAGCTTTGGTCTGTTCTAAAATGTCATTTATTAGACGAATATTTTCTCCTATGTAACGCCCTTTGACAAAGCCTGTCTGATTGGAGTTAATAAGCAGTGGGAGTACCTTTTCTATTCTAGTAGCAATGGCTTTGGAGGCGATTTTATAATCAACATTAAGAAGCGTGATGCGTCGCCAATTTGATAAGTCTTTTAAATTTGCATCCTCTTTGGGGATAAGTGTAATCACCCCTCTGCGTTGAGAGATACTTAATTCATTATCGTCATATGAGGCATTAATACTGTCGAGAAGTTCTTGGCCCAGTAATTCGAAGAAAAATGGTAGAATTCTACAGTAAAACCGTCTTCACCGGGTGACTTTCCACACCGGAGACACATCAAAGCTCTCCGACATTCTTCTAACGTTAACTTTCCTTCGAGGAGGTCCCTTTGGTCCCCCGTTAATTTCGGTAGTTTAGTTCTTAAGTTCTCAGTAAAACCCTGGAAGAACGAGGTTGAGTCCTCTCCCAAGTCCGTTTTATAAAGATTTTCGTAAAAAACCTCTTATTTCCTCGAGAATATCATCATCATTGGAGATTGTTGTTCCTCCTGCCACGGTAAGTTCAGTTATTGTTTTCTTGTTGTAGTTTCTACGCTCCATATTAAAGAAATATTTTGTTGGTTATGTTTCTCTCCGTGTTCAATCCACCTTATTTTTGAGCGGAGGATAGCACCGTCTGCCCTCTTCTCGTAGATGCGACGTAATTCAGTTTTGAGACGCTCGTATTCTTGTTGTTCAGCGTCGGTGCCGTCGTCCGGGTTTGCGTTTATTTTACTTTCTAGTGACTCTATACGTGATTCCAACTGCTTTTCGAGATTTCTTACATTTCTAGCAGGCTCACTTGTTTGGGGAATTTGTGCGCGACAATCTTGGCAGCCGCCACCTGCGAGCCGGCGAGCGAAGCGGGCTCGACTTCCACCGCCAAGATACACGCGCGAATAACACACTAAGTGAGCCTGCTCGCAGGCTACTTTTTTCTTGGCGTACGGGATAGTCAAACTTCGGATCTCCATTTTAATCATTTCCCATTTCAAGTTTAGATTAGTCAAATATGCGTATTTCCTGCATATTATCGGATAATTTGTTGTAATCAAATTAACAAAGGTAAGAAATCGATTCTTGATTTCATTTTAAGCGCGCTAGATTCGTAAGTAAAACACCTTTTGCCAGGGTTCTTAATTCTTAGATTATCGACAAGGTTTAGTTCATCCATAAACTCCGCAACCAGATCTCTATAAACACTTGGTTTCCACTGAATGCCACCTTTCTTATCAACAGCCTCGAGAGTGACATTCCAGTCACCCCCTATAATTAGATTACTAATATCAGCTTTTCGAGATTAATATTTCGGTCAAGTTTTCAATAAATACTTTCTGAAGAGCAGCGTTGTTTGGTGCGTAAATGTTGCATAATGAAAATTTGAAAGTCTTAAAATAGGCGTTAATTAACACGATTCTGCCGTCTTCGTCCTCCCAGGAGTTTTCAAAGGTAATTTCAAACAATGGATTAATGAAGATGGCAACACCTTTTTGATGATTGGAGCCATGAGAGAAAAATATTTTGCCACGCCATTCTGTTTTCCAAATTAGTTCATCTTGCGGCTGAGAGAAAGTTTCTTGGAGTAAATAAATAGCACAGTTTTGATCTTTTAAGTAAGAAAAAATGCTTCGCCTCTTACGCGGATTTCTCAAACCTCTAACATTTAGAGAAAATAATTTAAATTCTATGGTGATTTTGGATATTTGATTGTTTTAAAGGTAGAATATTTTCTTCGTGTTCGACTCGTACAAAACAGAGTAATACAAAAGTATGACGATAACTTACGCGTAAACACTATAATGTCACAGAAAAAACGAAACAACATATAATTATACATACGCTAGTCAGTCTGGTACACTGTTCTGGTGTTTCTTGAGGGGCCGGCCGTTCTTCCCTTAAGTTTAAGCGATTGACTTTTGAAAGTTCTTTGACATCTTCTACAGAAAACATTTGACGAGGGTTTCCCGTCGGAGTGGTTTTGATAAAGATTTCACCATCAAATGTCCACACTTTGTTGATCTTTCCGTCGTACCTTTTTTCTACCGCAAGACCCATCATCTCTTTGCGATACGGGGTTAAATTCTCGTTGATAAAAATTCCCTTTGGGCGAGCCGTAGTTCCTCGCACCGAGGAGACAGAGGAACCAGGGAAGAGACTTTGAACAGATACAGCTTTTAGATTAGTGCGGGCTTTATATATCTTCGATTTGACCTTATGACTTACGAATTTCGCCAGGACCGGTTTGTCTCCTCTCTTACGTCCAATTCGGTGCGAAATTTCTATGTCGTCCTCCTGTATTTCTACACCGATGGCTCGGGCAATTTTACATACGACTTGGTCTGTTGGCATATTGACTTCGTCGGGAATACCGTGGAACTCTAAGGAGTTTTTTCTAGAGTACTGTTCCAAATTATCGAGGTTTACTTGAATATCTTGTAGCTCGTCTGTGTGTTCTTTGACATATTTGCTCGTTTTGGTTAGTTGTTTCTCCAGTGACGCTATGTATTTATTCTGTTTCGCCAGTTCTTGTTTGAGATTTGTCACCTCTTGCCTGTTCTTTTTCACGCTGTTCTTAAGCTCAGCGACGTCGGTGCTTAGCTGAAAACTTGTTCGACTGTTCGATTGTGCCTTGGACTTCAATAAGTATTTGGTGAATATATCTCCTAAGCTTGGCTCGTCCACTTTCCAACGTGGCTGGCGATTCGACTTCTGCCGACGGAGACGCCATTACACGTGTAACCTTGTGTTCCGGTGAAATTCCCTCTTCAAAAGAGCCACGTTCAGTTCTTTTCTTTGTATTCGTTTCTGACACTGAGTTTTAAAAGTGAAACTTCCGAAATGGCTACCAAAAATCTTTGATTTCACATGTCCGAGAAGAACGGATAGCGGAGCTCATCGAACACGTCCGTTCATCACGAGGCCCAGATTCCATCCCCCAGTTATGATCTATGATCTTCGGCTTCGGACTTTCAGGTCTTCAGATCTTCTTTGGTCCCCAGCTTTACAGCGATCAAATCCATAATGAAACTTCACTTCCAGTTTTTCAGATCCTTGAATTTGAATCAGTTTGTACCTTTACGTTCAAACTGAGGGTGATGTTCGTAGGGAAACGATGCATAAAATGTCTCGGAAAACCGAATTTCACGCCCATGAAACTTGTCATATTTGTTTTCTGTCCCCAGAACTAGGATCTTCCCAGCGAAGGTAGTTTACATGGGGTAGGATTTTCCTAGCGCTAGGATCTTCCTATCTCTCAGCTAGGAAGATCCTAGCGCTAGAAAGGCTAGGGCCAGGTACAACATTTTGCATGTAAACT
The DNA here is from genome assembly GCA_964017195.1 of Siderastrea radians. Lineage (NCBI taxonomy): Eukaryota > Metazoa > Cnidaria > Anthozoa > Scleractinia > Rhizangiidae > Siderastrea > Siderastrea radians. Next base: position 28,969,086 of record OZ024896.1, on the reverse strand, counting down.
GAATACAGAAAACATACGGTGTTAGGATTATCCCCATTCTAGGATCTTCCTAGCGCTAGGATCTTCCTCCCTCCATGTAAACAGCCCCTTATAGCGACCTGCGTGTATATACAGTGTACAACAAGGTTACATTTAGTTGGTATATACTTGCCATATCATGTTCAACTGGCTGTTTGCGATGCTCCCAACCTCTGGATTCTAATTTTTCACGATATTGTTCGCTGTATTCCTTGGAAAATGCAAGCTGCAGAAAATATAAAGTAGATTACAAATCAATACAATGTTTGTAAGGCCATAATTTTGGTGAGTACCAAGTAGTCGGTGATTCAGTTCAAACTTGCGATGGGTGGCCTCACGGACTCACAAGAGTATACGTAGACGCAAGTTCAAGGCAAGTTTTCAGTGCAGCCTTACACGTACGCATGTACAATGGAAAACAACACTTTTTTGCAATGACTTGCGTTCACTTTGATCGAGCTCAAACTTGCACGCAAGTGAACGCAAGTTTTTCACCGTTTGGCCCCCAAACGCAAGTCGACGCAAGTTAGTCCTAGTATTGTGTGGCTGTCGAGACCAATCCGAGCACGAAAGTTTCCGTGGCAGCTCGGGCAGAAATGGTCAGCGCCTGATGACGATGATGCGCTGACAGTTCTTAAGGGCACTTTCAATTCGACAAAAAGTTCAATTTGAATTTACGGTGACTGGAACAGCATTTTCCGTTTTCCGTTTTCCGTTTTCCTGGGAAAACCTTGCGGGGTATAACCCGAACTTTCTTCCTGCAAATTTCTAAAAGTATGAGCCACTCATTCTACAAAGCTCTTATTTTAACATGTCTTTGAGTTACGAACAGTGTTTAACTTACCGCAACGTTTTGTCCTAATGGTTTTGTTTTCAAGATACAGTGTGAATTATCGCGCCTGAAGTCGGGCCAAATAGTTCCGAAAATGAGCCGCGAGGCAGCGACCACGAGACTATGCAATTTTGCTTAAGAAGAAGAAATAAAAACCTCAGGGACCAGGGTAGATCCTGCTCTAATTACCTAAGTTAGCTTGCGCCAGAAACAAAGCGAGAATGAATGGTATCGAATTTCATAGCTAGGTTTCCCGAAATTTTCGTTAACTGTTTCATTTCCGAGAAACAAACCATTCAACCGATAATAATGAAACGGAAACGACTTTTCGGGGCTTTCGAGAAACCCACGCCAGGGTACGTATGCAGGACTGGATCGTCTTTTTGAAGGACCAGATGTGACACAATTCTCTTCAAGACTGTCAATCACGTATGCATGCCATGCAAGGCACGTAATGCAATAGGCACCTTTGCAAGCATGTTCATGAATGGATGCAATTTTGCTTTACAATTTTGCAAATTCTCGTGCGCTGATTGGCTTAGAGCTATTGTCAATTTTTCCATTTGTCTGTACTCTTATTGACATTAGCTCTAAGCCAACCAGCACGCGAGAATTTGCACAGTTATTGTAAAATTAACAAATTGACGGCACTTTTCCATCGTCTGTACTCTTATTGATCATAGAAATGACGCCATAAAACGTTCAAATCTTGGCAGTGAAACAACTCGCCTGCGGCTCTGAGTTTTGAACATTTTATGACCTCATTTCTAGTACAGACAATGGAAAAGTGCGGTCAATTTGTTAAGTGCAACTGCATGCAAAAAATCTGTACCTTAATGCATGTATGCATGCAATGCCTGCTTTTGTAGGTACATACTTTGTATAAGGTTTAATGCACACACGCAGCATGCATGTGTTTATGTACAGAGTGTGTTCGTAGCGGCCATGTTGGAGGAGTAAAACAATAGAATTCCTTTCCTCTGGGAAAAAGTTTATTTTTATGCAAATAATTTTTATTGTTTTGCCATGAACACACTCTATACACCCATTTGAAAAAACGTGGTCGGGTGAAAACTATAAACGATGGACAGTGTGACACCATGGAACTCTGGCAAGGTGGCAGGGGCAAGATTGTTACTGGGGGTTTCGTTTCTTGATATTCAAAATATTTTCTTTTAATTTAAAGAGTAAATTAAGGCATGTTGTGTTATTACAATGTGCACGTATCTAAGAAAAGAGGCAAGTTTTCACGTTTCCCAGAGCACCATTGGGTCGCATCGTCAGTGATTTATGCTATTTACCCGACAACATTTTTTCAATTGCGTGTATAGAAGGGAAATCTTATCTAAGGTAACTGCAGAATGGTAGCTATAGTACCTGTTTTGGTGTAAGAGGATGGCCATCCCTTTCCTCAAAGCCACGGTACATGCGACCAGAAAAGCAGCAGTCGAAAATGGTATTGACCAGGCAATCTTTTTGGATTAACTTCAAAAGATGGGGCTTGAAATGTTTCCCTGTTATACACACATCATAGATCTGAAAATCACTAACCTTGATAAAAAGAAATTTTAAACAATCAATACAGTATGTGCATGCACAAGTTAAAATAGCATATCATGATAACAGTCAGACAAAGAAAAATTACTGATTGAGAATAATTAGATTCCATTTGGCCGTACCCGTACTAAGTACTCTGATAATACACAGATGATACCACTTAAATTTGATAAGAACAAGCATGCTTGTGCTTGCCCACATCGGTACTAATTATGACATCATGTCTGATAACCATAAGAACCAATTTTCAGGCCTACAGTTGACTCCTAACAACTTGAACCTTCAAGGAAAATCAAAAAGAGTTAGAGTGTCTTCAAGTTATTGATTACAATGGAAATGACCTGACGGAAAAGAACTATTCACTTCGAGTCAACAGGAGCTGGGTTCGAGTTACCAATTTTTAAAATTTAAGAGTTACGTAGAGTCAACTTTAACTTTTTCAAAATGTATTTATTAGGCTCTGACTGTAAATATCGAGAATCGGCGGACAAGCTCAAAAAATCGAAAATTCTGATAACTTGCCAGAAGAACACTTTTGGAAGCTATCTTCGAAAATATTACTTAAACCTTCTGGAATTCTATTGTTTTCGGGAAATTCGGAAAAACGGTTTTGCTTAATTTATTATGCAATAGTCAGGCTTAAAATTAAACAAATTGAAAGCGCTTGCTTTTAAACAGTTTGCCACGCCAGAAAGCAATTTTAATATTAAATGATAGCAATACTCTTCTACTTTCTCACAATGGGAATTGCATTGAGTTTTGATTTATCAATATGGTTTGGTGGTTCTTTGAAACAGAGGCATTTTGCGCACTTCGGAAAAAGGCAAAAATTGGTAAACTACAGAGGCTTAAAATGGGTCTTGGTATGTCTAATATCGAATTGAAATATACACTGTGATAAGGTTTGGCCCAACTTCTATTATGATATGAAATAAAAAATCTGGGCAATCCAGGCTCGCGCTGACAAAAACAAAAATTCACGAACCAGTGTTGCCAAAATTTGCATACTGAAATGAATGAAATGAAAAGTAGTAGTTTAGGTGAGCTCAATTTAGAGGATTTTATTTAATGAAGACACACAAAGAATGAACTAAAACATTCCTTCAATCTATTCTTGCATTGTTTTGGGCTTATACTATTTCTACGTAAAACTAAAGAGAAGGAGAAGAAGTTTTGAAAGTTCTACATGAGCTGTTGCGTGACCGGTGTCAAGTGAATATTTTTTGTCAATTTGTCAACCTACTTATGGCAGTTTTTAAATGCGGTCTCCTACATTGGCTGCTGTTTTATGCAAGGCTAGTTCTCCAGCGAATACCGTGCGCATCCCTGTGTTTGGGGCATACTGTCATGTGCAGCTGATATTCTACTGGGATGAAAATTCCGACAGGCAAGACTAGAATTAGTTTCGTGTACATATGACACCTTTCTCTTCGAGAGAAGAAACTGCGGCATAGTGTGTTGTTGTGTAGTAGGTGACTCGATCGCTCTTTTCAAACGGCTACTTAGATTTTGGGCGACTTTTTGAAATAACACTATTTTGGCCAGGAAGCAAAAGTGCATCATTATTATTATGATTTTACGTATTTGTCAAAAAATGTGCTGTTTCTAGCAATATTATTACACTTGTATAAATATGTTTAAAATTAAGGCCACGGACGTCCTGGCAGCGGGATCAGTATTTATGAGTTCTTAAGGTGGCTCCATACAGTTTCTCGTCAGTTTCAACAGACAAATATACATAACTTTTTTGATGATTTTCAGGAAATTGATTTACATTTCACTAGGGAAAAGCTACAAAAGCAACTAGCCTAGCCTTTATACTTTTCAAAAAAGTCACAATTTCTGGGCCTGGCCCGTTTCCATGGCAACCACTGATATAGTTGTTTGGCTCATTTTTTAAGCTTACCCAGTTTCTTCACGTCATTTCTTGGTTTTTACACGGTGAATTTTGGCTATTTTTGTTGTAAAGATGTTGTCGTTTGAGAAGTCTCAGCTGGCAAAGCTGTGAGAAATTTTGTACATAAGTTTTGTCAGAATAGTAAATTTTCGTTTTCGACGATTAATGCAGAAGTGCGTGTACAAAAATTACTCTTACTTTAGTATGACTGAAAAACACAAAACTCCTACAAATGTTCCAATTTTAAAAAAATTTCACCGAGTCGAACACGCGCAATTAGCGTTTGAAAATGCCTCAAAACCCACCTTTTTCCTTCACGTTACCAAAATAAAAATTCTTCAAGTTACGGGGTTGCGCATGCTCATGATTCCTTTTGCGTGGACGAGCGTGGACAGCACGCGGGTAAGCGGTAGAAAAGCTTTTCTAAAGCTTTTCTTTCCAAAGAACAACATTTTTCTGGACAACTGCTTTCCTTTACTGTAAAGGATCCCTGTGACCAAAAAATTCGCAAAAATAAAGAAAGAAAGAAGCAAATTTATACCGATTCGCGATATAAAAACTCGAACGAAGCTGCCACTTTATTGCCAGCAGCAAAACATTTCCTTTAAAGTTTCCAGAACGCGGAATCATTAAACCACTTTCAGTTTCATTTTTACCATTAACTGATTACAACCGTTCTTCAAGAAAAAAACTAAAGCGGTCATGTTTGCTCTTAGAACATCTTTTGGTATGCTACCCGAGTAAAGCAGGGAAGCTCGTTCTTTTTATGTTGTAAGCTCAATATTTTGTCTGCCGAGACCAGCGTTGTTTCTTAGCGGCTACTTGCGTGTTTGATAACTGCATGGAATAGCAAATAGTATATAAATAAGCTTTCAATTTATATTTAAAGGCAGACGTTGGAGAAAGGGAACAAAAATGTCCACAAGAAATTATACGTTTTGAAAAAGACTACATTATTTTTCTGCAAGGTTCAACAAGTCAACAGAACGCCTGCGAAACGCCGACTGTTTTAGAGCCGGCCGTCAACTCGATACTCATCCTTTATTCGTTCATTCTAGGCATAATTTTTCGTAAAAATAAAAATTGTATTTGAGCTTAGGTACAATTGAACTTTTTTCACTTTTCGGTTTTATTTTAGACGACCACCGAAGTTTTTGAAGTCGCACATTGTCAACACAAGTGAAACTTAGATCAAAAGCTACTGGTGACTGATAAATAGACACTGAAATATAAGTGTTCTTTTGAGTTTCAACTTCTATCAAAATTCAATGACAACTGTTACCTCGTTACAAGTGTGTAATCTATTCATCGCTCAATAAAATTCACAAGTCAGCTGTATCTTACTGAAACCGTATGAGAACGGCAGTAGAGACAACTTACCCGACAAGAAATAGACGGCTTGTTAGAAAGGCAAAAACTAAAGCACTTTTCGAAAAAATTACTTACACTTAGGCTCGATCCAAACAAACGTAAGCTTCTCATCCCAGAGATTCTCGACAGCTGACCTGGACAGCACTGATATTTCAAGTTGAGAACGGAAAGAAGTTCTTCACGCATAATTCTTGAAGGCGCGTAATAATTCGTGCAACGTTTTCAGTCCTCTCTGTGTTGCTTGAACTTAAAGATCGCAATCAATCCAGTCCGACAATCGTAGAACAATCGTCGGACTGCAACTGTCAGCTACAAAAGCGATTAAACTAAAGGCTTTTGATAATTTCACTGCTATGTGCTCGACAGGTTTTGAAAAGGTAAGCCATAAAGATGCCTCAATCAGACTTTGGAAAAGTTCGCCTGGGAGGTTGATTGGCACATGTCATCTGACTTGGACTGTCGCGTTCCTCACGCGCGCGCTTGTGCCAATTTAGTTCCCATTCCTCGCGCGCTGAAAAACTATATGGAGCCACCTTAATGCGGCTGTATATCTAAGAGATATCAATACACAGTTTGTTTGGTTTTACTTTGCAAGATCACTGAGAACTCTTTCACAGTTTTGAAGGAAAAGATTTTCATTGAAGAATATTTTCACGTTTGCAGGAACGTGTAGTGATCGGTTGCGTGACTGGATTATTTTGAGTGGTACTTTGTGTTCCTTACCTTACGCAGCCATTTTAGCTCTCAATTTATACGCGTACGTCAACATTAATGATTTATAAAAGAAACCGTTTGGATTTACGAGAACATTAGTATTTTCCCAAAGAAACTGCAAATAACATTAAGAAAGGCCACTGGTGCTGCAGAGCATAGACATCTGACAAAATATGATAACCCACTGCACTCTAGTTTCACCAACAATTTTCCAAATTTGTTCGTAATTCTTCAGAACGATAAATGAAGATACCGACGAATGTATCATCTAGTAGAAAGACCATCTGAAAATAGTTACAGTAATTATCCAAATTGTGCAAATTTTGGCAACACTGGTTCGCGAATTTTTGTTTTTGTCAGCGCAAGCCTGAATTGCCCAGATGTTTTATTTCATATCATAATAGAAGTAGGGCCAAACCTAATATCACAGTGTTTATCTCAATTCGATATTAGACATACCAAGACCCATTTTAAGCCTCTGTAGTTTACCAATTTTTGCCTTTTTCCGAATTAGTGCGCAAAATGCCTTTGTTTCAAAGAACCACCAAACAATATAAATAAAGCAAAACTCCATGCAATTCCCATTGATAGAAATTACAAGAGTATTGCTATCATTTAAAATTAAAATTGTTTTCTGGCGTTGCAAGTTGTTTGCAAGCAAGCGTATTCAGTTTGTTTAATTTTAAACCTGATTTTTGCATAATTAATTAGGCAAAACCGTTTTTTCCGAATTTTCCGAAAACAATGGAATTCCAGAAGGTTTAAGTAATATTTTCGAAGATAGCTTCCCAAAAGTGTTCTTCTGGCAAGTTATCAGGATTTTCGATTTTTTGAGCTTGTCCACCGATTCTCGATATTTACAGTCAGAGCCTCTTAAATAATAAGGGCTGTATGCACAGTCAGTTACTGCATAAAACTGGCAAATGCTCATAAAAGATCCACTTGAAAAAATTAAAGAAGAAACTTATGGTGGGGTGCACATATGGGTTTCTAAATCCCCCCATCATGTCGAGTTAAGACCTTGGTGAGACCAAGGGTTACAGTCCCACTACTAGGAGCAACCCTGTGAAAACGATGTGAAAATTTCATGCAAAAACCAAGTGAAAGTTTCACAGGGTTTTCACACGCCAGATTATTCACTTAAGATTCCCCAGAAAAATGAAATAATGTGAAATAAACATGTGAAAATTATGTGAAACAGGCTCCACGTTTTCTTTTCACATGATATTTCTCAGCACAGAATTGCAAAAAAGCAATATGTGTGTCAATTAAGTAACAACACAGGACTGAACTAATCCTGTGAAAATGGATGACTCAATATTATATAGTAATTATTTGAAATATACCATGTGAAAAAAATGGGAGACTTGCAACTACAGTTTGTCGCAATGGGTGTACCATCCTGTGAAAATTTATGTGAAAAAAATATGCAAGAAACCATATGAAAGAGTCAATATAACACTAGACAAAGTATATTCAATACCCCAAGAAAATATATGTGGATGAAAATGTGTGAAAAGAATTTAATTAAACAAGCTAGGAGAAGACAAGGAATCTCATGGCTAGGATTTTGCTGTGTACTGTACATTCCATGCCTGGGTGATTTTTGTGGTGAGTCAAAGGGGAGAAACTGTTGCTGGAATTTCAGTGTCTTACCATTTGAGGGGTAAGTCCAGCAGGAAGCAAACCCTGGTCAAACTCTTCACCTAATTCATAGCCATGACCACTAAAGTAAATGACAACCACTGATCCTCTCTCTGCTGTGGATGACAATTCCTCTAAAGAGCTCAGAATATTGCTATGAGATGCCATGTCACCCTCAAGAACCTGAAGAGAAATACAGAACTAAGTTAACATGACAAAATCCAATGTATCGTACCAGCCCAGTCACTTATTATGTATGCCCCCTCCCCCTGATCTAAGGTACTGGGCCTGGGGGGTGGAATACTTCTGTAGGGGGAGGTAGGTGGGTTTTTCCATCTGGAGGGGTGTGTCTTTGTTTTTTGTTTGTTTGTTTGTTTGTTTTTGTATATTAATATAGAACCGGGTAACAAAAGTTCTACACAATGGAGGAAATTGGATCCTCCCCATATGACAAAGCGGCCCTGTGTGCCCTGATGGAATCCCGGGAAGGGGGTACTCCCTTATATGGCTTATACAGGGATGTACCACTGGACATGCAGGGTATGATTTTTGGCCTCCTTGTCCTAAAAAGGGATAAATTAATTTTATGTGTCTGTCCCAAACAGGGTGTGTATTTTGTCATTTGTCCTGAAAAGGGACCTAAATTGGAGGGTGTTGTCCTACACAGTGTAGGTATTTTAGGACTTTTTTTGTCCTAAACAGGGTCAGGGTTTCAAACCATCAGCGGCACCCCTATACCCAAACATGGGTCAAGTGCCCCCCACCCCCACAAGGGGGTGGAATTTACTTCCCCATGTGAAACTAATAACTCACAGAGTACTCCATCCCCTCAGGAACTGATAAACTTTCAATCAGTACCCCTCGGCAATCAGCTGTCTGTGAATCATTTGCACCATACACAGTGATTTTGTTACAATTTGCCAATGAGCCTGGACTTGATCACCCCCAGACCAAAACCGATGAGTCCTACCTATCACTGCAAGTGCTTGGACTCTTAATACTACAACTGGAAGTTTATTATACTGTTTACACTTTGTCTAGTAATGTTTTCCTTTTTTTTTTGCCTGCAGCTATATGATCATACATGGCGGGCTTCAGCAAGCTTTGCATGGCACACGTAGTATGACCTTGTTCCCAGGGTCCTCTTGACATCAAAATATGTCACCACTTCAGATCACAGACAAATATAGCTGCAGTGTTTGGAATTTTAATGCAAGTAAAGGCTGGACTTTTTTCTTTCAGAAAACACTCCTAGACATATTTCAGAGCCAACAGATATTTTTCTTTTGAGGCAAGTCATGTAGATAGCCAAACAGGACAAAATCAATAGTGGCATGGTTGAGTTTGTGCGTCCCATTAAAAAGGACGCATGCCATATTACATTATTTAATTTGCATCTCTTAGGATTTTCGTGCATCAGAGACACAGGATTCAGGTGTAACAAAAGCACTGATTTATGATCAGTGCGAAATCACTCAGGTTACCATCTATAAATAAAGTAACTCAGTATGACAAAGTTACAAACCTTCATATTTTCTATTTGAAACCCATTCCTGATTAGCATACTTTCCATTAGACGCAGATCATTTTGAACACCTTCAAGTGGGCCACAAAAGGTAGGAAGATCCGGAGAATAGCTTGGACCAATCAAAAGGGCTCTTTTTGCAGTCATCCTTTTCTACAAGGTAAATAAATAAACCAGTGAAAGTGTGCGGTCACACTTTCTTTTCATTTGAAAATCCCATAAATGTCCATGCGAGTTCCATGCTTGTTATTAACTGTCAGTGGAATAATGTAGGGGAGGGAGGGGGCTGGGAAGGGGGAGGGCAGCTGAAAATTGGTATATATAGATATATATAGATATATATATATATATATATATATATATATATATATCCCATATTTGGAGGTTTTACAGGACACTAGAAGGAGCTCACAAGTCGAACGAAATTACGTGTTAGAATATTACAGCAATTTTCTCAAAGAGAAGGCTTATTCGAATGTCCGCATCTGAAAAATGAGGCATGCAACATATATATATTTTACTTGGACTTTCTGAGGATTTTTGAAAAAGTCTTTTCTGGATATTAAACAAGAAATTGAATTCACAAATTAAAGTAAATTGCATGCATGATAATGAGTTTATTTGCTTAATGAAGAGTCTGTGGCAAAGCTTGGCCTTCAATTTTGATTCAATTAAGCACATTTGAAATCTAACTCAAGTAGGGGTGGCGTATGGTCTTACTAAAAATTAGGGTCTCATATTTATGTTAATTCTCTGAATTTCTTTTTTTTTTCTGGAAAGCCGCCTACTTCTGATGCGCTTAGGTAAACATCTTTATAATTTTAGATGCCAAAACTGATCTGAAAGCTTATAATTTATAATTATGTCTTGGTTTGAAGTTTCATGTCATAGAGAGTTTTGGGCTCGTATTTAGAAAACTCTAAAAGCTAGGTGTCTTGTAATTTAAAAAGTGAAAGGGTCTCAGGCTCACACAAGAGAACGATATAGTCTTTTGTTGAATCAAAGCATTAATAGCTGTGAAAACAAGATTATTTAAAATACTGCAGATTAAGATTCATTCAAGGGAAAGTCCTTTACACCCTGGGTATATTATGGCATTTCTTACTGCACTGCAAACTACTGAAAATGCAAGGTTCAGAAGTTTAATATTAGCAACTTATAACAGTAAGTTTTGAAGTTCTTGCAGGTTTTCATTTTTGCTATTTGTATTTTTTAGTATTTTAAAAACAGAAGAATGTTAAGAATTCATATAGCTGATGAATCTAGTGCCCAGGGGGAGGGGGTACTCCCTATAATGGCCTATATGGGGAGGCTTTGCCCAAAAGGGGTACCTTTTTCAGGCTTTAGGTATATAAAAGGGTAGGGATTTCACGAGCCAAGGTATATGAAATTAAAGGGTAGGGAAATCTATCATTTAGGTATTTAAAAGGGCCTTTTTAAAATAATTCGAGTAGATGCATGTTATGGCTGTATCATTTTAATTTATTAACCCATTGACTCCAGCCTGGACATTTTGCCAAAAAAGTCCTTTCGAAGCGAGTCAAGCCATTTTTAGGCTGCTGTCTAGCTGAAAAGAATCCAAACTGTTCAAAGCATTGTTTACAAGTCGAGCACTGGACTAGCTTTTGTTCCTGATGCCAAATTACAGCTTTCAAAGTTCGGGCATGCGCACAAAGCAAAATTTCGAGATAGTTTTTTTTTGAGAAAGTTTCGCTGCCCTTTCGTCTTTTACCTTTTGCTTTCTCCCATCCCTGCTTCTTTTGCTTTTCTTTCCCCCTTTTTTTTCTTTTGTGGGGCATTTACTAGGCTACCTTTTGGTGGGAAAAGATTTTGCAAAACGTTCGAGGATTGTGAATTTTTTTTGAAGGAAGTACCAGTGGGTAGTGGGACAAGATTTTCATTGGAATTTTCTGCTCAAAGTTACACGGTTTTTTGCGTCTTTCTCTGGTCTGTTTGACTGAATCGCGCTCATTTGGGTATGGCTTGAAAGATCTCATCTCCCCGCACAAGGTAGTTGTCAAAGTTGTCCAGGACCGTTACAAGTGATGACGTAACAAGTGGTACAAGGGACGTGGTTAAAGAAGGGCAGTTACGGGCGGTTCAGGGGTCAATGTGTTGAACTCTAGATGAAAACGACAAGAAGACTTCCTTCCAAGGGTTTAGAAAAGGGATACAGTGTTCACTTAAGTAGGTATGTGAAAGGGGTACCATTTGTTGATGGAAGGTATACGAAAGGGGTACCTTTTCTGTCAAACATGGTATATAAAAGGGTAAGAGGTTGGACCTCGGGGCAGAGCCTCCCCGTATAAAACTTTGTTGAGTACCCCCCAGGTTCTAGTGGATCAAACCACAGGCCGGGTTTTCTTCATATTTATTTCACTGAAGGAATTATTGGACAGTAAAGCATGCACCAAGAGAAAACATGGCTCATTATTTTTCTTAAAGAGTAAATTGCTGTTTAGATGTGATAATATGTACATGTGTAGGGATGATACAATGATATATCAATAGTTTCCTCATCTTCCCGAAACCGAAAGTGCATTGTTTCCATTTTTCAACCTAACATCCATGATCCCCTGAACTGAAGGCTATGTTTGTTGAGCCATAAAAAGACTGAAATGCGGAAAAAATGCAAAAAACCGTGGATACAACGAGGAGAATTAGGCCACAGATTTAATACCATAACTGATTGACCTTGTACACAGAGAGCGGAGGACGTTCAGAAGAGCACGCATTTTGAAGTTTACAGCAAGTTATTTTAAAGACCTTGACTTCAAAACTATTGGCTTATTCTCACTGCGTAACTATGTTGTTACCTACAAAGCATGCCGAATCAATGCGTTATTCATGTCGTTCTAAACAGTCGCTCGTAAACTCCAACGAGATACCCAAAGTCAAGACGGAAGTAACAGTTTAAACTAAGTTCGAATTTCCGTACGTCTTTTATCCGAATATTACCTGATTTTTGGAAGACACTGTCTCAATGCGCTGTTCTCTCTGCACTACACTTCCAGGCTTACTGTCTGTGTTCGCAAGGCAGTGAAATTCTCTGAACTTTTGCCAATAACTCGATCATACAACTACCATCAGCAAACACTTTCTCATCTCCAATCCAGTCCCCTTCTCAGCCCCTGGTCAGCGGTTGGTCGGGGATTCCCCGACCAACCGCTGACCAGATTAAATACCCATTTCGACTTCCGGTTCCCAGTGACTTATCAGTAACAGTGGCTCTGCCAACTTGGTTTCAAACTGAACAACATTCTCGTCCCCAGAGCCCACGATCCTCTTGGTCTGCGCCAAGGATCGAGACCTCTGGCAGGGGCCAGGTAACGCGCAAGCGCAATAGCTGCCCATTTTTGTAACCAATAGTAACCGTTATTGTTCAAATTTTTGAGGTTGCGCACAAAAGCCGGAAGTCCGTGCTTCGCGGACTTCCTGCTTCGGTCCCTGCCAGAGGTCTCGATCCTTGGCGCAGACCAAAAGGATCGTGGGCTCTGGGGACGAGAATGACTGAACAATAACTAACACATACGTACAGGAAAACTTAATTTACATCGCAGTACAATTTATTTTTCCTCTTTAATATCGACATGACGTTTTTTCTGCAAGTGATTTGCAATTTGCGTTTTTGTTTGTCGTTCTTCATTTATTCCGTTAAGGTTGGCTTATTTAGGTACGTACCAGGTATTTCAGGCTCCCCGGGCCGTTGTTTGATTCTAGCCTGCTTATAGGCGGTTTGAGGGTGTTTTTTTCGCGGAAAAACCGCGGAAAACGCGGAGTTCGCGATCGCCGGTGCCATCTTGGTCACGCGCGAAAATCGGTCCCAGACGAGTAAAAGAGCGCGGGGGAGGGGCTTCTCTCTCCCCCTGCCCCCCTTCTCCCTCGCTTTGTCACTCGCCCCAGACTGATTTTCGTGCGCGTCCAAGATGGTGCCGGGATTTTCTGCGATAAAAAAACATCCTCGAACCGCCTGCAAGCAGGCTATTAAGGATCTGAAATGTTATTTATACAGAGATCGGATTTCTTGCAATGTTTGAAATGCCGGGCCCGGCTTACCATGGTACTGTTGCAAAACTGTGTATTTCGGGCTTTGTGATCCCTGTTGTTAGAGACATTGACAGTTGTAGCTTCTTTAGAGCTAAACAACGTGTCATTTGTGGCTCGTATAAAACCCGTAGATGAAAAATAAATCAGTGAACAGGAATATAAAAAATGATCATATATGTGAACTTATTTTCATCTGCATTCCACATACATGATTATTTCTGATATTCACGTATGTTGCATATGTTTCGTTTGTTTTGTTATTTTGGGTTGTGTTATTTTGTCCGCAGTGTGAATGAAAGGACAGGTGCTGCTTTGTTTCTATGGTACAAGATTGATCATCAGATCAATCACGCCTCTAACTAAAAAATTTCCTTATGTTTTCGTCGCGTTTAAATGAGAACATTGCGAAGTGAGACTGTGAAAAGAGTCACCGGTTTCTCTTCCATTTTTGTTGAGCCGTTTCGACAGCAGAGTCGGGCTGCCTCGTCCCCAGGCCTCCCTCCTTACTATATGGGCGTATCATGATGGGATAGGTGCACTGCGATCACGGTGGATCCTTCCCACGACGCCCCGCGCTCCCTGTTTGCCCGCACTATACCGGCGCCTGGGGACGGAGCAAAGAGTTGGGTTAGCCACGCTTCTTAAAGAATTGGCACAATTCCTCTGATTTGTTTGAATCATCATTACATAAACGTCGAAGCTGAGTCAACGGGATGGAGTTTTGACGCGAGAGGAATTAAAAGATAAACGTGGCTAACAAATCACTGTGGAAGTCTGTAGGTTTGAGGTGCACGAGGGCAGATAGGCCGCTGCCATTAAGTAAACCTTGGAGTCAAGGAAAGCGGATTGAACTTTCACAAATTTTCCAGGAGTATTTCGATGCCGGGTGAAAGGATTAATGTTTTCTGTGCTGCACGAAGAAGCGCCAACACAATCGTCGATGTAGCGGCCGAAAAAGTCAAGTTTAACTAGAATAGGAGGGCGGTTGAACGCATTCAACATGTTGAATTAAAAAATGTTGTATAACCCTGAAACATTTGATTTTAACTCGGGAAAATACTTTTTTTTATATTAAAGCACAACAGGTCAAAAAATACCAGTTTATATCAAATTATTTTATTGATATAGAAAAATACATTGCTGTGATGAGCAACAATCGCACTGCCTTTGATGAAAATGGCCAAATTTCCTAACGTGAAACATTCACTCCATACATTATAGGTAAGAAATACGTACTCTTTGTTTCACCTTGTTCATACTCATGTTTACTCTGTATAGTTTGCTTTTGCCTAGATAATGTCAAAGTTAGCCAGGCTCTCTGGTCGGGGAAAGAGGGAAGAAAACAAAGGGCGAGAACGAGCGAAGAGACGGAGAGGGGGTGGGGAGGGAAGGAGGGGTCCTCTTCCCCAGTATACTCTCCGCTCGATGATTTATTTTGGCGCTTTTCCCCTGCAGAGCCTGTTCACAGGCTACGTCAAAGTTTTCTCAGTTTTCTTACTAGTGTTAGTCAACGTAATTTGTGATGGGTTAATTAAGGTAAAGTTATGTTAAGCATTGTAAAGTATTGTAAGTATTTCACGCATTGTAAGTATAGTTAGCAAATAAGTACATGTATTGTGGAGTAGTGAAGATGTTTCTTCAATAAAAGTCTTTGGTCGGTGAAGTATGATCGTCCGGGTGAGTGTAGTCCTGAGAAAGACTGTCTGTGTGACATTGAGGACTACACTGACTGACGTTTCGAGAACCTGAACGGAGTCATCATCAGAGTCACTGAGTGAATTGTGAATTGTCAGTAGATGTGATGTTGTTGGCTGCGACTGGACTGTAAAAAGTCTTGCCTGAAAAAAAAAACCATGTGATGTTGATTGCTCTCACAAATTTTATTTTACTCAACAACAACAAGCTTTTATTACCAAATAGAAAAAAAAAGTTAAACTTTACAATATAATATAATTATTAAGACAAAAAAGAGGTAACGTTTACTCAGGATAACTATAGAGCGGTTTTCAATTGAGTGTCGAAAGCAATTCACGGTTTGCTTTGGTTTTGCTTTACTTCGCTCTGTGATTGGTTAAAAAATCTCGCGCCACTTTCACGACAAATCAGAAGTAAAACTCAAACCAATCGCCACTTGCTCGCACGCGTTTTCCCGCGCTTGGAGCCGGTTACATGTATTTGCTTCGAGTTCTGATTGGTTCATTGGGTAATTTGTGTTTGTTGTGATTGGCTGGGGTAATTACTTGGGTTTTGGTTTTACGACACTCGTTTGAGAAGCGCTCTAAAGCTAATCGAGCTATTACATGTACTGCAATATCACGATGGCTTGTAGCATTGTTTTCTCTCATAATCGTAGCAGCAGTTGCCGGGATGTTTCACACTGGTTTGCTCATGAATCCGTAAATTATATATATATATATATATATATATATATATATATATATATATATATATATATATATATTTATTAAAAACTGGACTAGGTATATTGGATTTCTAGCATTTTGATTGGCTGAACGGAGCTAGGCTATCAGCTCATATACCTGCTGCGACAAATATGGTCAATGAACACTCAACAACAAAGTGAGCTGAAAGTTTTTTCCTCGCGAGCAACCCGAGAAAAATCACTTGGCAGCGAATTTAAATTAAGCAGAAATTCCAACATCGTCACCAAAAAGCATCACCAACAGCGTCGTCTAACACAAGTCAAAATTGTTTGAAGAAACTGTGCAGAAATAGAAATTTAAGCAGCGTCGTGTTTACAATTAATTTCTTTCATAGATCGTCACGTCGATCATTGAAATTGAACACGGTAGGTTTTATCAGGAAAGCTTTCCACTTCAAAATATCAAGACAAGACATAAAATAAAACACAGTGAAATGGGGCAGGAGCATTTAATAAAAACTATCACACATTCATGGCGAGTCGGTGCGAAAATCATGAAGCAGTCTAAGCAAGCACTAAAAAAATACAGCGGCAAACTACCAAGAAGGAAGGAAGGGCGATATTTTTTTCGCCTTTAACACGCAAAATTGACACTGGTTTACCTGCACTCGTTGTGTTCCAACAGGTCCAAATGCTCAGATAGAAATCGGATGCCATGTAAACGGAGTTGAATCGCTTTTCCAGTTGTTTGAATGTTGTTTTTAAGGTGGCTCGAAAGGGTTCTTGTTTTTTTCGATGCATTATATTTGGGAGTTAAAATATTTAGATTAGAGTTGGCCAATCATGATCAAATTTTGCCCAAAAATAACGATAATATCGAAGTGTCAATTTTTTGTAGATTCCTTAAGAAATTTGTTGCCATGGCAACGCAGTTGGGTTTCGAAGTATGACCATAAAATAGAGATATCCTGAGTTTGCTTAAAAATTTGACGGTGAAATTCCTTTAAATTTTGCATACGGCCTTGGATTCTAGTAAGCTCCCTAAGGATTAAGTTAAAGAAAATTCTGTCGAAAACTTTCAGCAAAAAACACTTTTTTACGAATTTACCTTTAACTTTTCTCCCGTACGACAGAATTTTTTTAATCTCGCTTGAAAAACTCTTTGGGCATATAAGAGTTAACATGCAAAAAATCAAATAAATTTACCGAGCGGAAGCGAAATTATGTTCTTCCTGAGTTACAAAATGTTGAAAATTTCGACACGACAAGATAGACAATTGCGCATGCGCAGAAATTGTCACGCCACTCTCGGCACGCGGTTTCAAGTCTGTTTGTTCCAGGTTTATTTCGTTGGGCATTTCTTTCGCCCTGATGACTTTCTTTACGTTTGAAAAGGTGACGTTTTGGGTGGATCGGTGCTTGTCGAAGAACATTACATCGTTTGTTTTCAAATCATTGGATCATTGGCACCAAATATAGCGGAATGTTTTCCTCCTCGTGCAGATTGATTCTATCTCAAGTGAATTCATCGGCACTTCGCTCAGAATGGCGACTAATGCTTCTTTTACACCTTGGGAACAAAGATTGTCTTAATCCTCCTAAGACAGGCTGCTTTCTGTACTTGTTTTGATTTATCGTCTGCCTGAAGAGCCTATTTGAACTCCGTGAAAACTGAACTTATCTCTAAATGTTTGCAAACGTTCGCAGCGTTCGTTCACAAATATCATGTTTTCGAAAGCGGTGGTGGACTTTAGCTTACTGTTTATACCACTGTACATTTATTTACATGTCAACGATTCTTAACCTAAACGAGGATTGGAAACGTATGCGATGGAGAGCAAGTACTTCTACCAAAGTGGAATGTGCTTGAAAATCTTAAAAACAAGGGAGTTTCGAAAATACTGCAATCAGGCAAGGTTGGCCTTCAAACGGAGTTCAGGATTGAGCAACGCGTACATGGACACCAAGGAGCACAAGGACAGAATTAACAAAAAGACAACATTTCCGACTCTAAAAACAATACATTGAAGAAGTCCCTTATGTAGAGGTATGTATTGAAACGAGGACAAAACTACCTATGATGATCTTTGATAAGTGTAAATGTTGTCAAGAATTCTCTGTTGATTGATTGATCAAAACTCAATTTAAAAAGAACCGCTTTGAAGGTTTGAAGAATTGTTTTCGCCCCAGGAAAAACCAATAACAGTCAAATTATCAATATTACCAGTTCGGCAAGATAGAAACCATTTCTTTTATCCGAACATTTGGAGTATTTCGTACCAATCGAATTTACAAAGATAGCGCGCGGTAATGTTTTGAAATTATTCTGCAGGTCGGTTTTTCTTATTGCATTACGGAAAAAAAAACCTATTACCACCAAACTATCGCACTATCACTTAATTAAGCAAATAAGAGAGCACTTCTTTTATCCGGAAATGTGGAGTATTTCCTAGAAAACTAACTTGAAAAAACTAACTTGTTTTTAGCGAGCCGACTGCTGATAAAAATATAGCGCGCGTTGAATTGTTTTGAAATTCTCTTGTACGCTTTTTAATTTGTTTTGCAAGTAAACAGATTTACGGTGAAACTGAGATTGAAACTACCACTTCAGCAAAATAGAAAGCGAATCTTTCACCTCATTGTTTGTAATATTTTCGTTGGAGCGGCTGGTTTATCAACATTTCGACAGGAATAAGTCTCTTTATTGAGTCAAACTCTGTCTGTTTCACAAGGTATTTTTTTCGCTCACTGCAAGTTTAATTTTGTTACACTAATTTTTTCTTTTAGTTTTAAATTCTTGCCCTGTTATTTCATGATGTGAAGACAATAAAAACCTTTTTACTGTAGTCTACATTGTTTTTGCTAACAACACCGTAAACGTGTGTGTGTGCCTGTTTTTTTGTTTTTTTTTTTTTGTCTTTTTTCTAAATGGGAATGTTTTCTCAGAAATACGAATCGGAGTTCGCGAAAAATTTGCCCTGGCACGGAAACGGTGCCAGACTTTTTTCCTGCGACCTGGACGTAGAAAAGGCTTCCGTGGTCAAAACAGCCAGTGAAAGAAACTAATGGTAAAAAGGCGACTATTCAATGGCCTTTATACGATTTCACTGGAGATGAGAGAGTTTTGAAATCACCGTCCTCTCGAGCACAGTTCAGTTGCACAGCCTCTGAATATAAGCTTACTGCGCTTCATATGCGGCTGAGTTGACGATCGCGTTGATAACATTGAAGAGGACATGATTCAAGTGAATTGTCACCTAAGTTCCAGTCGTTTTCAACCTTGCCTACACGCAGCTTTTAAAAGACCGGCGCAAAATATTAAATCCAGACGAGAGCGTGACGCCATTTTTGTTTGTTTGTTTTAATTTTTGAGTCTCACGGGAAAATTGGAACCCAGTCTGCGCGCGCCCAACAAAACTGTTTCGAGCCTCCGATTCCATTCAATTGCATTGCGCATCCTTTCTGCGCATCATTTTTTGCGTGATTAGCGCGCGCACGAGCGCGCGCGCGTTCGGAACTTGATAGGTTTTCTATGGAAGCTGAGGTGATCAGAGAAATAAATGGTCGTTTTCTCCTCAACGAACTCGGTGACCCCACTTTTTTATTCCATTTATTTAAGGAAAATACGACTTTACATAATATATTCAAATTTGAAGAACTTTTCATTATTCAATTTTGAAATATTCCGGTTGATTCACTATTACAGCCAGATTTTAGGCGTTTCACTGGAACCGTGCGGACGCTCGATTTGCCTATTATTTCAAATTAGTTTCATTGTTACGGCAATTTTAAGACGTTTTACTGTAACATTGTACTTCCATCATAAGAATAATGCTTATATTTCATTGCTAGTTATAACTTTGTTGAAGTAATGGGTGTCTCTAGTACAAGGATAGGTTTTTTTAATATTGCTGTCTAAAGATAGCAAAGTACCTATATACTACAGCCCCGTAGCGTGAAATCAGACACGGTGACCCCCTCTTTTTATTTTATTTTTTTAATGTACTAGGTGTAATTAGTAACTGTGCAAAGTTTCAACAAATTCTCATTACAACTTCTTTTTCGATGGAATCACCTTAAGCTTACCATTCCGTCCGCAACCTCTAAACCGAGACCAACTGCATTTTGCACTTTGCATTTGACAAACTATGATGGTGACTTCTAATGTTCCTCACTACAGTAATCTTGCTTCTGAGCTGCATGGAAATTACCTCTTCCAGTACAAATTTGTTCTGTCTTCAGTTCGATGAAACACACACATGATGGCTCCGTTGTGCGAACAGATCACAAACTTGTTCAGTTTCATCTCCAGCAGCTAATATGGTGAAATTGTACAGCTTCAATCCGCTTTGAACGATGATGACAACAATGTTTCAGGAAAAATCAAGCATGTACCATATTTCAAAGCCAATAATTAGAAGATTTCTTTCCAAAACTTGTGCTACTTTGTTCACTTTCGAGCAGTTTTCATTGATTCATTCAGCTTTGCAATGAAACGCTGCAACACTTCGCAAGGTTTTGGCGCCTTTTTCGTTCAGTCATGTGAGCGATTCTTGTTCCGTTTAAATTTCTTTTATCATTTTTCCCGTTCTTTCTTGACTTTTTTTTCTAATAGTGGTTAAGTTTTTAATAAAACAATTATTACTCGGGCTTGCTGGATATCAAATGATTATAACCAACTCGGCGCTACGCGCCTCGTTGGTTATCTATCATTCGATATCCAGCGCGCCCTCGTAGAATAATTGTTAAATATATTTTGCGCTGACCGTATTCCACCTTTCCATCCCACACGGGGCTACAGTAGTTGAGATGGGCTGGATTAGGGTTTTATAAATTTTTTTCGCAGTAGATTGGCAGACAAAGGGCTTAATGCACTTCAGAGCACCTATTACTGAGGATACCTTTTTACATGATTCATTAATATAATTTGACCAAGAAAGTCGATCGTCGATTGTAAGACCTAGCGACTTAGTATGGTCCACTCTCTTGATTCGTTGATTTTTCTAAACTGACACAGATTTTATTATTTCTCTCAGAAATTAGTATCTGAGGAGAACCTATGATCATGAACTCGGTTTTCGCAACATTAAGGCTAAGCCTATTCGCTTTTAGCCAGCAATTAAGATTCTCCGGTTCAGATTTTATCATTGGTTCAAGATCAGCAAGAGTACGGCCAGGAATGCTAATATTAGTGTCGTCTGCGAACATTTTTGAGCAGGCTGTAGTGAGGCAGTTTGGCAGGTCGTTGATGTATATTAGAAAAAAAGGGGAGCCAAATATACTGCCCTGTGGCACCCGCAGTGTTTCGCTTGCGTTTGACAGAGCGCCGATGACGTTACACTTTTGAGAGGCGAACTTCCAGGCCCGTAGCAAGGGGACGGGCACGGGGGCTCGAGTTCCCCCCCCCCCTTCCAGATTTTTTTGGGAGTAAAAAAAAATTACAATTAATATGCCAAAAAATATACCAATGTCCTTTTTCAACCATATCACCTTGACCCTGGGAGCATAGCTTGACTGTGAAGGACCTTTATACCTTTAATAACTAAGAGACTGCTATGTATTTGCTGCAAGCTTTATGCACATTGTTCTAAAACAAGTCTAAGGAACAAAATTATATTTATCTCACCAATCGAGTGACAAACGTCACGTAAACGCTTACGAGAGTTAGGTAGCTGTCGAAATATTTGACTTTTAACAAAACTTGTAACTTTAAGGATACTTTTTGAAAACCGATGCTATAAATCTGAGGATGTTGCCCAACGACTTTGTCGGCGGAAAAGCAATTAGGAAGCCGCTTTTTAGCAAATTTTCAACGAACGAAGTCCCCATAAAGGAGTCCCTTTTGACGAAATCGACACAAACTGTGGCATTGTGAACAGTGTTAGTATCTATCTCACAAGAATTTTTGTATGCCTTATGACTAATTTATTAACGTCTGTATTTTGATGGGGGGGGGGGGTTGACTAGGTCAATTTGCTCGGCCCCTCCAGTGATCTCAGCTTTCCTACGGGCCTGGGGCCCGTTTCTCGAAACTCCCGATAACTTCCCGGGCCCGAAAACTATTTTAGGTCCACAATATTCTCCAGTAGCTATACCGTTTTTAATGGTTTTGAAAGTTAAATTTTAATCTTTATAATTTCGTGAAGCATATCGCTAAATTTGCGTCAATAATTACCATTAGCTGATAAATAAATAAGCTCGAAAAAGTACTTACCGGGCCCGGAAGATTATCGGGAGTTTCGAGAAGCAGCCCCCTGGCCGCGAACCATCAGGAGAACTGAAAACGGTACAAAGTTCTTTGAGTAGAAACAGCCCATTTTTAACATAGCATACCTGAACGGATATCTGAACGTATCTGAACTGAGAGCCTTAGCGGACAGTTACTTTCTATTCGTGCAGGGGCGTAGCTTTAAGCCGTTAAGCCTTTAAGCCATTAAGCCTGGGCTTAACAGGAACTCCGTGAACTTTTTTTTTTCCAGTAGCCGAAAGCTCATAATATCTTTTACTGTTTTCGGAAAGCAACCCACCTCAAAAAACTGTTTTGATTTGAAAAACGAAATCATGACTATTCACTGCTGTCCTAACAAGACTCTTCCGCACGATACACGTGATCTCCTTTGTTGACGGAGCGGTCAGTTATCATCCCTAGCTTTTCTGGACGCGTTCAGAGAGATGACAATTTACCGCAAGAAAGTCATCAGAAAAATTTCTGTGTGAGGAACCCAACAAGGCGGGCAACGAGGCCTGCATTTGAGTGACGAAACTAAGTAGTCAGTAATATTTACCCTCATTAACTTCCTCCTGGACGTTAAACATGACATTCTTAATGAACCAAGCCGTTAATGGTAAGGTGTAATTTTTCTGCTTTTTACTTTCCAGAGGATTAGATAATTGGCAGCGGTAAAAGTGGTATAATCTGTTCCTACGCTGAACTTTGACAAAATATACTCAAATATCACTGTATTTCCGGGCTGAAAGGGAAAAAGTGGCTGGCTACGCCTCTTTCATGTGATCATTTATTTGATAAAACTACGTACAGTCCAAAGAGGTAGGGCATCAAGGAACAAGAAGAGGGAGAAGAAGAAGAATCCTCCTCTTTGGTCTTACTCACTTACAAGAAGGTTTAATCTTTACCACGCATCATATGTTTGGAGAAGCAACATTATCGAAATTAAGAACTAAAAATTTTGACGATACAAGGTTTCGGATACATCGAATATCAGATTTAAATGGCGGAAGTAATGTCTGCTTCAGCAACTCTTTGTGTTGGAGTGTTCCTTTGCCTTTGTCTTTCTCATTTATCGGCAGGTAAGTCACGGTGTAGCTCAGTCATGAATTAGATTAGCTGCCTTTCGCATTTGAGTTAGTATTTGGGTCTCGGAACAATCTCTCCATAAAAGTAAAGACTGAAATGCTTCGCGTTAATTTTATCTTACTTCCTGTTCAGTGATTGCTTTTAATATCATCAGTGTAACGAATACGCTTTATGGCTTTTTCGTTTATTTTGTTCCTCATTCAAACTCTCTCTGGTCCTGAAAACCCCAGTTTAGGGAAATCTCTGTCGTTTGCCACATTACGATTTCTGTAACTATTTATCTGTGAATGAAAACGAAGTGAAAGTGAAGTATATGATTATCGGGTGCGTGGAACACTCGTCTCGTATGAGCCTTCGGACTCGGTTTCGGCAAACTTTTAGGTAGACATAAAATGTGGCTTTATGAACCTTTGATTTTAGGAGCTTGTGTCTACGCTGAAGGCAAATTTGTTATAAAGAGAAATAATCTTCCATGGTGTTGTACTAGCTGTATTCCTCCTCAATTTGAGTCTTTCAATGAAATTGTAAGTGTGATCATTTAAATGAAAACTATTTTTCCTTTGGTATGTTTTTATTACGGCTAATGTGTATACGTCATCGGCCTGGAACGAGGGGATATCAGATTTATTCAACTCTAGTTCCGCCAGCGGGTTGCGCCCTCGGATGGAACCAGAGATGAACAAATCTGATAACCCCGAGTGAAAGGCCGATAAAATACTTATTTCTCATTTGGCTCGGTTTTCTTTGTTTTGTTCAAGTGAATAAATTTTAATTAATATTCCCTGACAATTATCGACCTTCTGAAAAGCCGGTGGCGGCTTTTGATTGCAACGGGGGAAAGCGGGGCTGAATTATTCCCCTGCAGTTATTCACCTGTAGTTGTTTCACAATTCATACTCTAGTATGCCATGCCGTCGTCTTTCTTGTCTTTTGTGGAATTTGTTGTCTGTTCCTTTAATTTCCTCAACCTCTCGATGTGTCACTATTTGAATTCCGCGTTGCGGTATTTTAACCCTCTTGTGGATTGACTCCTCGTTTGTTCTTGGAATAATTCTGTCACTGTTTCCTCAACATCTAAACTATCAAAGGGATCTGTCCCAAGTCTAACAAACTTTCAATTTGGCAAGACAACCGTCAATAGTACCAAAAAGTACTTTGGGTGATAAACATATCATTACTGGAGTCAGAGTCGCTCATACTTCGACATTAATTTGCTTCTCTCCAGGTGTTCAAACAAGCCTATTCTCAGGACAGCTGCAGATAAAAGTATGCAATCAGAAACAAAAACACATATGTACACATTTCTGTAGGAAGCTCAAAACAGAAGGGAAATTTGGCACCCCTTTCCAAATAGAAAATGCACGCCCGTGCACAACTCGTTTTGCTGACATCTTAAACAGAAACGTTTTTGTTTTATATACAGCTATTTCAATTAAGATTGTCGGATCAACTCAAGATTACGCGACAAGACCGAAGGGTAGTGTGGGTAGTTGCAAATTTTTCTTAGTACAAGTAATCAATAGGCACCATCCGATTATTTTCAGCGGCAATCCTGACTTGGCTTTCCATTTTCAGTTTCCTTTAGGTTTTTTGTTTAATTTTCATGCTTTAAAAGCCCTTCCATATACTTTGCTATTGTACGGCAAGCAAGGTACTGCTGATTTTGGTGAACTTAGGCATAAAACTCCCATATCTCCCTGCGGTCTTGT
The DNA here is from genome assembly GCA_964017195.1 of Siderastrea radians. NCBI lineage: Eukaryota > Metazoa > Cnidaria > Anthozoa > Scleractinia > Rhizangiidae > Siderastrea > Siderastrea radians. The sequence continues at coordinate 28,944,074 of OZ024896.1, read as the reverse complement.
CGCGAAGGCTTAAGCTTTGATCTGAAAACGTTAATTGAAATAGCTGTGTATAATAAAGCATTTTCTAGAAAACCTCACCATTGTGAGAAATAAGGTATATTATGCGCAGTGTGCAATTAAACTGAAAGCTGTTGAACAGGAACTACCATTTATTGTTGTTGTAGGAAAGAAGAAATTTGCAGGACTTTTAATTAGTGTTAAAGAAAAACGTCTTGGAAATCGTCGTATTCCGATATCATTTTATATGCGGGAAGATACTTTTCTCATACTAAAACAGTTGGTTGGCTGAAGAAAACTTAAGTGGGTCTTTTGCTGTTTGCCTATGACAGCATTATTATAATTCTGTTATGTGATGTAAATGTAAATAATAGCTTTATTTGCATGATCAATGAGTGACGGTAAGTTATTTTCAGGAACTCAGAACCGCGTTTCGTGAAATTCTTTATTACTTAGACGCCATCAGTTGTTATCTATTTCACTTCCGTTTAACTAGCGCCCACGGGAGTAAATTGTCATGCACAGAAGAACCCTTAAAAGCAGGCCAATTACGACTACTGTACGCAAGCTAGCTAATTTAAGATAGATTTGTATAAGAATTATCATTCAATTTTACGCAATGAAACCAAATTTGTCCTTCTTAAATGTAACAAGAATGCCGGTGCTTGAAGTTTTTGTTTTCGTGTTTTTTTTTTTTGTTTTGTTTTGTTTTGTTTTTGTTTTTTTTGCTTTTTTTTTTTTGCTTTTTTTTTTTGCTTCTGAATAAAAATGCCCGGGGGGTGCTCCCTATAGCGGGCTATACGGGGAGGCTCCGAAAGGGGTGCCTTTTGTAAGCTTGCAGTATATTAGAGAGTAGGGAAAATTGCCATTTTAGTATACGTAAGGGTCACAAAATCAGCTGCAAAGTGGAAGAAATGGTGGCTAAAGCGAAGTATATCAAAGGGTGCCACATTTTGGCAGAAATAGCTACGCAACTGGCCATGGATAACAATGACTGAAAACCGGGGGAAAACGTGCCAATTATAGGAAATTCTATTGTTTTGGCTTATCGTTGAGGTATAAGAAAGGGGTGCAACTTTCCCCTAGGTATATGGAAGAGTCACCATTTTGGTAAAAATTAGTATATGAAAGGGCAATAGGTTGAACCTTTGGACGGAGCCTCCTTGTATAAAACTTCATTGCGTAGTCTCCCCCAGGTAAAAATGCAACCGAATTTGCTGTTTCAACCTCTTTTAGCCTCATGTGAGCAGGCCGCTGTGGGATTAGCTGATGGATACATTTTAGACAGCCAGTTAACTGCATCCTCTGAGCTAAATGCCAACACACCAGCCAAGAATGGTCGACTAAACTACACAGCCGGGTCATCATGGTGTGCGGCTACAAACGACAGTAATCCATATCTACAGATTGATCTACAGACACTGCATATCATCTGTGCTGTGTCCATTCAGGGGAATTCCCAAACAGATGACTGGGTGGAGACTTACACCCTACAGACATCCACAGATGGGGCAACTTGGACAAACTATAAAGAAAATGGACAAACTGGCAAAAAGGTATTTTATAAACAAATATACTGGTTGCACAAACAGAAAATCATACATCAACAATTTTTTTATAAATGTCGTAATGCAAATGTTGAGTTATCCACATACTTCCAAATGTAAAACACGATAAACTAATATATCTTAAAGAAGACAAACTCTTTTCAGCTCCTTCTGGTGGGACCCCTATAGAAAAGTAGTCCAGACAACTTTGTTTATGGCATACCACAGGACAACGGCAAATGAAGGTAGTCTTTGCAATAGTGTTAGAGAATAACGATTTTCCAGTTACCACCTGTCTCTTACACAGAAGTGGCTACTTTCTTTGTTTCGATTTGATGAAAAATGTCTTCCGAACAGTACAAAACGATTGCCATAACTCACTTACAGCCATTTGATGTAGTAAACAAAAACCCATAGCATAACCAAGGAGTAAACTGTCATCTATATCTTTTTGTTTATTTATCCCACTTGTTTTGGAACTTCTTTTCAATGAAAAATTATAAAATGCTAACAGAGAAAGCCAAAAATTATTCCACATGTTTTAGGGTAAAATCCAAGATGCCAGCCAACTTGGCCGCTATCTTAGATAGCGCCACAGGCCCCAGCGTACTATTAGCATGATTAGGTTAACCTTTTCTTGTAGATGTCAGTCATGAACAAACTCTTGAAGGTAAAACTGCTTTGAATAATTTTGTAACACAGCAAAAACAAGTAGAGGTTCCATACACTCCCTCTTGTACTACGGTGGGGGTATGAGTTAGTTGTTTTGGCTCGATCCTGATTTTGACAGCGGTACGTCCACGAGTGGACTATGACGAGACATGACATCATGAACAGACCATGAAGAATTTCGATGACGTCACGATTTTTTTTTTCAAACTTACGAGAGTTTGAAATAAGCGCAGAGACTTTTTGCAACCTTGGCTAAATAGGAACTGATGTGCAACCCACTAAAATGGTTTAATTTGAATTTTTTCTTCTTATTATTATTCCACTGTTATACTCTTATTTTTTCAGATTGCAACATTATATTAGAGGAGATGTCATTAATCCACTGCTATTAAAGGGTCTTAAAGGCTTCTACTGTTAAGAAAGGATTTCTAACCATAACTTTGTGCATATATTAACTATATTACTTTCAGATCTTCAATGGAAACTACGACGAGAACTCAATTGTAAAGCACATTTTATACAGTGGAATTGTTGCTAGATACTTGCGCTTTGTTGTGGGAATCAAACAGCGCGGCGCTTGTTTACGGGTAGAAGTATTTGGAGAACCAAGGAGCAAAGGTTAGCAAATTATTGTAATGTCCTTGACCAGGAGCCATAATTCCTGTCTTGACGTTTTCTAACACTGAACCAGTTTTATAGTTTATATCTTTTGTCTTATTTATTTAACTAATTCATTTAATTGGGTTTTGTTTACAGTGCGGCGGACGCGATTAATTTTGTTCTGTTCACGGAGGGGGAGGGTGTGAATCCCCATAAGGTTTTTCTTGAATTTTTCCAAGACAAATTATCATCTTTACCTGCCGTTTTCAGTAGCTGTGTGCACATCCCTTCAACACATTTTGACACAAGTTTTGGTGAGAATCGGTTGCTATGGTTACGAGATATGACGTCATACGTAGCAGGTGGTCAAAGCCATTTTTGAAGAAAAATCCTTGTTAATTACCCTTCTTAGGTGAAAAAAGCAACAAAATGTTTAATTACGTCGTATTCAAAAATTTACAATTTCCTCCGGTTTTTTTAATAATTGGTAAAATCCAAGATGGCGGCCATATTGGATGGCGTCACATGCCCCCAGGAGCAAAGCAGCTCATAATATAAACCTCATCTTGTGGAACACATCACGGGCTTTTCATAACGAAGACTCAAGGGGGAGTTTCCATCTCCCCTCCCTTGTACCACGGTGGAGGTTTCACTTTGCTTTCGTACGTCCGAGAGTTAAAATTTCGCACTCTTATTTATCCAAGGAAATATTGCCCTTTTCAAGCCCACCGCTCAGTCAAGCACATTAGTAGTGAATAATCAGTCCTTAATGTCAAGCTATGCAGTGGACGGAGGAAAGGTAACACTTTACAGCCACTGTACACACACTGATGACAATACAAAGACAAATCCATGGTGGAGAGTGGACCTGGGGCGAGTGGAGCGTGTGGCTGAAGTGTACATCCTCAACAGAGGAGACTGCTGTGGCACTGCTTTGGATGGAGCTGAGATAAGAGTGGGTAAGTGGCAATGTCTATTCAGTTAAGATTATTACACTGAGCGTATTTCAAAGTAGAATCCAAAAGCTTACTTGTCGAAATAAGAATGATTTTCAATACGCTACCATAGTTGGATGGATAGAGGACTAATTGCCGAAATTTTTTAACATGTTTAGTTTAATATTAACTTTTTAATTCCTTTTTTTTTTTTAAGATGGATATATATGACGTAAATCATACGTGAACTGCGGATGTAGCAGATGAAATGATAAATGCGATCCTCGCAGTTAAATGAATTCAACTGCAGTTAAAAACTCAAACCTGAAAAAATTCAGGGTTGACCAGGATTCAAACCGTAACCTTTGTTGTTAACATTTTGAATTACTTTTAGACTTAGACTAAGACTAAAACTAAGACTTTATTTGAAGTGGTCAGTATTCTTAAAATAAAGAGCAAGTGCTACTGAGTATGATATGAGAGAAGACATTTTGATTTTCAATCACTTAAAAATTCGAGATTTCTGAAGTTGAGAAATTATTAACGTTTGTGCTATATTTGACTGAACTTTTAAATTAATCACCTCCTAAAATTTTTCATCACACGCAAACAACCTCGAGGCGCAGGTCAGTTGCCAAACCAAATGCTTAAAAATATTGTGTCAAACTTGGAAACTGTTACCAAATATGGTTTCTCCCGGGAACAAAGGCCGCGCATGTCAATCTGGAAAGTGCAGGAGGCATCGAGAATCACACGAGGTTTAGACCCTTGGTTTCACAGAGGTCGAACGTATGACGCGTGAGCAGTTCCTGCCATAATTTTACAAAGGAAAATACACGCAAATGTGGAAAGCTTCACTTAAACCACGAAACTTAACGCCGTTTGTTAGAAAAGGGTAATATTATTGCTGATGGTAGAGAGCAGAGTTTAGGCTAAAAGAGGTCGACCAAAAAAAGAAAACGTAGACTTTGCCAAGTCAATTTGAAGCTAAGATACGGTAATTAACGGTCCAAAGCTTATGCGTAACTTTTAAAGCTAACATAAAGGAGACATTCGGAGTCATGTGGTCGGAATCGCCGAGAACTGTAGAAATTACTCAAGAATTACTGTCATTGATTCTGTAGATCTTTTGCAAGTTGTGTGCAGTGCCTGTTGCCGAAAGATTCAAAATCTATGTGATCTCTATGACTTGATTTCAAAACGTTTTATAGCAGAGCAACAAAATAACTCATCGGAAAACTTGTCAGGAGGTCTTAAAAGAAAATTCTAGGCGGTTTTGTCGCCTGTGACGCACAGTAGTCCACCGAATCGGAAATGAAACATCAAGAACACGATCGCCAAAAAAAGAAAGGAGCGAACCAAGTTCTTAGATTTGACGACGGTAAACAAGCAGGAGAATTTTAGCGAGTGGTGTATTCCAAATTGCTGTCAAAATGTAACATTGATGATAGATACACGTCGTAAGGTTCAGCCGTGAAAGCTGTCATTGCGTATCCAAATAGAGAAGATTCGGTAAAAAGTACTTTCGATCAAATAATTACAAACAGACAAATTCAGAGATTCTATTTCCATTATCTCATCTTTTATAATGCTCGTTAGCGAGCTGTTGACCAAAACACATGCAGATCTTGTTTACCATTGTTTCGCGTCCTCGCAAGCAACACGAGCAACTGGAAGACTTAACTTTTACCGAATCCTGTTGGCAAAACAGCGAGTAAGTCTTTTCCTTGATATTGCTCCTATATGGCGTTCCTTTGTTCCGATTTTAAGGTAAATTTTGTTCCACTTCCTTCCAGCAAAGTCAGCGTTTCGCTCAACACCTGCCAAAAGCAATCTTCCCTCATCTCGTACGCCATATTGAGTGTTAATTAAGAATCACGAATTAGGAGTACTTAAATAACATAAATTAATTGTGTCCAATCAGAGCGTTTGGTTGGGCCCTTGATTGACATATAATTCATTCTGACCAATGACGATTTTTGCAGTCGCCTGGCAAAAGTAAAATATTGCTGAAACAATGGCCTGGTAGCAGCCGCACCCTCTTTCTTTCCTTCTTCTCTCTTCCTCGTTGCTCGCGCTTCGCGCTCGCGAATGATTATTCCCCTTTCTCCTCCCCTTTCCGCGCCTACCACGCAGGCTAGACTAATAACAGATATCCTTTTTCATGTTTTGGGGTCAAATTTGATAACTACAAGGATGAAACAACCAATGAGAGCGCAAAACAAATATACCTTTAAGGGCAAATTTACGAGGATAGGATCACAATCTTTCTAGCTTATAAAAAGGCATAACAACTACTGTTTTGTGTACTTTCTGTTTCATTGTCAAGGAAATTCAACGGCAAATGGAGGAAGAACCAATGACCTCTGTGCAGCTAACATACGTATCTCACAAGGAGGTGCAAAAAATTTTTTCTGTAAACCGGCAGCATATGGTAGATATGTTTATGTACGAATACAAGGCAGTGGCAAATATCTTATGCTTTGTGAGGTGGAAGTTTATTCTGATCGGTATTCTTCAAGTAAGTGGTTTTCTTTCATAAAATTTATTTAGTTATTAATATTTAATTATTTGAAAACATTTACATCATATTTATTGAACTGCTTCTGTGGCAATATCAAATTCCTTTCAAGATGATCTTCATTGTTTGGCCTGTCTTGATGCTGTTATTGCAGTCATTAAATGAGCCCCTGTGTTTTGCGCTAACCTCTATGCATCTAAAACATGAATAAAAAGTTAATTCTGAAATGGAATGGATCGATACCTGTTTCGGTAATAAGAAAATATCAGAATATCAGGCTCGCTTGGCAGCACGTGTAAATCGCAAAATAAATGTGGTTCATGGCCATTGTAAGCTGTTGTTGTGTCATGAAACTTACACGTAAATCAAAAATTCCATACGATGTAAAACGTGTTCCAGCCAAAAATATTACATGTAAATGTTCTGTAATAGTTAACAGATATCTTTAACATCTTTTCCTAGATTTAGCCCTCAACCAGCCTGCTAGCCAGATTTCTACTACTCATGGAGGAGTAGCTTCACGAGCAGTGGATGGAAAAATTACAACACACTATTCTCAGGGCAGCTGTACACATACAGTTTATGCAAATAACGCTTGGTGGAGAGTGGATCTTGGATTGTCTCTTCCTGTGGCTGAAGTCGTTATTGTTAACAGAGCTTGTTCCCAAGAGTGTGCAGGTTTCTTGTCAGCATTTGAAATCAGAATAGGTAAGATACTAGTGACTATGAAAGCAAAACGCAATAGTTGCAATGTTTTGTTCCCAAAATTAAGACAACTGCACAGTCGACTTTTAGGAGTGAATCACATTGTAAATTGCATTTTAAAATAATTATGTATTCTGGACACAATGCAACTATTTGAGTTGGCTTTCACAAATGCTGCTCAAATTCTGGAATGAAAAGGACCATTGTTTGGTGTTACTTTTCCTAAAACAATGTATGCACCCACTTTCCCACATGCCCATAGCCTGATAATTGGTGCCGTTCTCTTCTCAAATTCATTAATACTTCATAAAGAGAAAACAAAGGAAATCACTACCGTGAAGGTGGTTTGGATAACGGATCTTATTGGCATAAAATATTGCGAACGTTTGCTTTGAATTTCTCCAAGAATTGTCGTGAATGGTTGGAGAGGCTATATCAAAAACTCGAAAAGTATTTCATCCGGTATCCAAACACCTCGAAGTCGGTTAAAAAACTCGGCTGCACTTAGTTTTTTCAACCCATTTCTTGGTGTCTAGATATCCTGGTGAAACACTCTTTCTCGTGTTTGATATATTACTTCAATTGTAGTTCTTAGTGTCCTATTTCCAACTTGTATCATCTGATGAGGTCATAGCACAGAGGTGATCTTGTTCATACGGCTTTAGTGATGTCCGTTGACATTGTTTTATTAAGTTAAATCGTTCCGTTGCCAAATGCAGTGTATTAGGGAATAAAACCGGAATCAAATCGCAGTCAGCGGGACTGGAAGCGTGAATGCAGTTTACTGCTACCTAAACAGTGCTAAAGAATATTCCTAAATTTACAAACAAAATGCATGCAAGTGCAAGATCTATCCAAAATCTATCATTCATTGCGCGGTCACCGTGACTGCAAAAATAGAACCTGTAAAAACTACGAACACTCACGAGGAACTGCTATGAAAAATCACTTGTTACATGTAAAGGTATGTAACATACGCAGCACTACTGAGAAGGCTTTTAATTACATTTTAATTTGTTTTATTGTTTAAGTACAGCGTTTACTGCATTATTACTGACTTACTGATGGAATATACTGGTCTGTCCGTTAAGGCAAGATGTTTCAATATGTAAACTTTAGGTATGCACGCGTGTGACTGATAAACTTTGATGCCTGAGCAGCTACATTAGACAGAAGTACAGATTTTTTTAAAATAAACTTCTGTCTAAGTAATTTTTGTGTATTTATTCTTTATTTTTCTTTTCTTTTCTTTTTTGTTTGTTTGTTTGCGGGTCAAAGCAAATCGTGACTCGTATGGATTTAAACTTCATGAGTGTTGTTTTTTTTGAAACTCGATTTGCCGGGAACAAGAAACCGAGGAGAATAAGATTTGTTTCAGGGAATGTATAGCCACTACAAAAATCTGACCAATCAGAAGCGCCCGTTCCCACATGCCAAAACCAAACATGAATCGAAGCTTGAAATTATTCATGACAGACTCGATTTCATTCTTTTAGCTGGTTCCGACGTATGTCACATGTTTTTGATTGAGATCAGTATCAACAAACTAAATAAGCTCAACAAACATGAGATAGAATCGACGAATTGTGGAACGTTTGGGATTCTTTTTTACCCCACCTATTTTGAGGGTGTGAATGTTGCACAGCCTGAATTAAAAGCACGGTGTAACGTTAAGAGGTACGTTCTCTACTCCAACAGCGTAAAAGGAATGATGTTGTGAGGGAATTAGGCTGAGATTTTGTGATAAGAACCTTTTTTGCGTGTTGATGGAAAATAAAATACAATAAAATCACATCATGTATTTCACTGAACGTTATTTTACCAGCGAAAAGTATGGTAAATTCTTTCCTTTCTCTAACAAAACCACCTGTAAAGCGATGAAGCACGTACACAGTGTGACACGATGCAGATACCACACAGTTCTATTTCATGGTTCAATTATTGGTCACATCGGTGTGACTTAACTGAAATACTCTGTAATCTAAGAATGTGCACAAGAATATTTTCAGCCTTTTCAGCCTTAATACGGCGGAAAAATAAGCCTGGACATGAAAAATACACATTTGTATATATATAAAAAAAGGATTGTAGTCTTTTATTCGAGGCTCCCTTTATCCATCTAGACGGTTCCGTCTCTGGCGGTCATACTAGACGCATAACTGCTTTAACCCATTATCTGAGCGGAACGGCCAGTTTTCTTAAAAGGTTGGAATATATGCACATTAAATTCGTTTTCTTTCCGCATAAAGGTAACAGCGACCAAACCGGAGGCCAAGGTAACCCAAGCTGTGGAGGTATTCATAGCATGAACTCTGGAGAAAGAAAGTCTTTTTATTGTGATCCTACACTTGTTGGCCAGTACGTCTTCATTCGGATTCCAGGCAACAGAAAAATCCTGACGATTTGTGAGGTGGAAGTGTATTCTACGAAACGAACTGCCAACAATGTCAGAGGTAGTTAAATTAATCCCAAATTTTACTCTTTGTAGAAAAAAAGGTTTCAGATTACATTCAACAGTGTTGATGTTGTTCTGTTTTTTTTTTGTTTCGGTTACTCTCTCCTTCAAGTATACATTTACTCATTGTTAGTATCGCTTGAGGGGGAACATTAAATATCTTTGCGTAAATCTGTGATTACACCCAGGAAAGGTAAAAATATTCCTTGTTTTCTTAGAAGGAAATAAAACGTGAAAAAATAAGCACTTCAGAGTAACGAATTAGGAGACGTGCATTGAAAGCGTCACTGAAGCTGCTTGGTTCTCCGTGGTTTTTCCTGACTAATGAGAGCTTATTAGCATCATTTTTCTTTTTTATGTGCGAAATTTAATGTAACAACAATTAGCCACTGTTACTTACCCATGTTAGATTGGTTTTTGAAACTGCAAACGTACGCTGTATGACTTACTGGCATAATGTAACTAGTCTTCTGTCAAGTTCTAAGGATCATGGTGGAAATTGACAGGAATGCTAAGTTGCATTGCTAGTGGAATTCTCTCCTCAGCGGTAAACAAAATATTGTCCTACAGAATCGAAAACACGTTGTTTCTTCCACCTCGTAAACTTGACGGAATGTCTATTCTCCTCCTTGCAGCGGGCCCGTATGTTTTGGAACGACAAAACTTTTCAGTAGGCAATGCTAATTTTAAAGGAAATTAGTCTTAATCGTAATGCTGCATTTTAGTTTGCTACGTCTTGATGATGGAAATTGACAGGGACGCTAGGTTGTATTGCTTGTGGGTTTCATCCCATGGCTTTGCGGTTGCAGGAATAAATGACAGATGACGGGGATTTCAAATTATTTAATCTACGCCCTCTGCGCCCCACGAGCTCCTCCCAATGTGATTCCCTTTGGTTTATATAAGCCCCCAGCATTATTTAATAAACTGATGAACTCGGTACTTGGCATGTGATGACTATTTTTCTAAGTGTCATAACAACAAGTAACGTACTGACAACGTTTGGAGCTTTAAGGGACCATGTACATTTTTAACATCAGTTTAAAAAGCCAAATTACATTGTAAATATTTGCATTAATTAAAAACTAAGAAGGAATTACAGTCCAGATTTGTTCAAAAAACTAATATTTATACCAATGCACTAAAACTGTTATTTGAAAAAACTGTACTTAGACCTGGATGGAAAGGAAGAAAATAGATTGGATTTTAAAAAGTTGTTTCAATTCTTTCACATTCGATACTTTTGCCTCGGAGCAACATCGTTTTTACCTAAATTTCGTGAATTTAACTGGTTATGTTTCTCAAGATGCTCTGGCAGCACTTTGTGCGTGACGCAGCCATACCAGTCCAGTTTTGGAGTATGTTCGGGTAACCTCATTAATTGGATACTATAACATGTACTGTATTATATTTGTATTGTGCATTTTACAACATTTTTTCATCCAACAGTTTTTCTAAAAGGCTGCAATTGAAACTGAAAACAATTACTTAGCTTTTCTTTTTTAAATTAATTTTAGCATGTGCACTAGACCCAGTTGGCATTTCAAACAGTTCAGCAATTCATGACCACAGATTTACAGCTTCTTCGCTTCGAAGCGGCGGTAACCCTTCCAATGGGCGCCTGAAAGGAGGCAGTGCCTGGATTCCTGGCAGCAACAGCAATAGCAATGACTACCTGGAGATTGATCTGGGATCTGTTTATTTTGTTTGTGGTGTAGCCACACAAGGAAATCCTAATGCAGATGACTGGACAAAAACTTACAAAATAGAAACGTCTCTAGACAATGTTAACTGGACAATGTACGTTGAGGATAACGTAGAAAAGGTACATGTACATTTGTGTTAGCTGTTTCTCTCTTTAAAGAAATGACTGAAAAATTCAATTTGCAATGCAAAGAATAAAAGCTGGAGACAGCATATTGATGTTAAAGCTGCATGCCCTAGGGGGGTTAATCTTATACAACACAGCAAAGTAAAATTTTGTTGAATCAATAATGTTAGATTGTTAAGCATGCCATCCGGCAAAGCTACTGCTGTACTCTCATTTTTGAACGGTTAAATCAAAGTTTGTCTTGAGTCAAAATAAAAACTAAGTTGGACCAACAATTCCCTCAGGAACGAAGGAAGAAAGAGTAAAAAATGAAGATGGCGATTTTTTTTTATCTTTTCAAACTCGAATCTGCACAAACTTTACCTCTGAACCGCTTCTTTTTTAAATGTGAAAAAAAGTTGTGATTAGTTTGTATCATGGTTATTGCTTCGAAGTAACTTCAATTACAATCCCGTCTGTTTCCTTAGACCTTTACTGGCAATAATGACCAGACCAGCATTGTCAGAAGTGAACTCTACCAACCACTCGCTGCTAAATTTATTCGTTTCTATCCTGTGTCATACAACAAAAATAAAGCATTACGAGTGGAGGTTTATGGATCCATGCAAGGTAGGGTTAATCGTAAACTTATTTATTGAGAGAAACGTTGAGGTTTTCAGCAGTTCCGTTATTTTTAAGCGGTGTTTACATTTGGGAATTACTAGAAACGCATCAATAATAACGTTACTTTAGGTACGTGTTACTTTCGGGGAGCCGTTATTTTCGGAATTCTACGATAATTCTGATCACCTATTAGTTTAAGAAATCGCAAATGTAGTTTGCATACGTTATTACTTATTATTTTGTGTGTTTCGTAACAGTTGTTAACTTGTTTTAATTTGCTTTGATTTAATATTGTAACAGATGTATAAAGACAGCTTTTAAGCTTTCTTAGATTGGATTGCTTTAAGGCAAAAACGTTTCTGCAGCAACCTGATCAAGCTACAATTATAGACTACCCTTTTGTTTTGTTTTTGTTTTTGTTTTTTTGTTTTTGTTTTTTTTTTGTGATTATAATGCTGTTTTGCATTAAGACTCGAGCTCTTCAGTCACGTCAACTCATTAACCACATAGATCATGAAGTCAGCAAAAAAGAAAAAGAACTGGAGTTTTATTCACTGAGCTTGCTGCTTGAGATACGTTCATTTTTATCATACCTTTTGTTTTTTTTTTCTAGGTTGCTTGTCATCAATGTTGAATGAAAGAGGGCTTGCGCGTAATTTTAGAATGACAGCATCTTCAGAACTTGATAGCAGGCATCTAGCTGGTTATAGTCGTCTTTATGGGATCACATCATGGTGTAGCAAGTCATCACCAGCCCCACAATATTTAGAAGCTGATTTCAGATAACAGTCACCGGTATAGCTACTCAGGGAGATAATGTGGTGGACAAGTGGGTGACACACTATACAATCAGCTATGGATATGATAAACAAACATGGTTCAATTATGCTGGCGGGCAGGTAAAGCTATTGCACAGACTAAGGAAGTGGCGATACACTTTAATAGCTTACACTTAAGATAACCGTCAAAAGAATTTGTTTACCCAAATCCAGAAGTGCTGTACAAAATAGTATTTGGAAATACAAAAAATAAGTACATTCAGGTAGTGCATTTCGCCAAGTTGTAAAGCCATAAAAACTCAGCTTACTGAAAAATGGTGACATTTTCAGAAATATTCATGAAATGCATTGGCGAAAAAGAAACTTGCTTTTGCGATTGTTAGAGGATGGTCAATCTTACCACATATATTTGTAGTAAGCTGTGCGAGAACAAAAGCATCAATTTGGAGGAAACTCAGATGGTTCAGATGATAAATAATAACAAAATATTACATTCCTTCGTTTCAGCAATTGGCTGGAAACAGCAACAAAGCTACAGTTGTTGTCAGGTGGCTCTCTACACCTTTTGCCGCCCAGTACGTCAGAATTATCCCAAAGACGTACAAGAATGGAATGTGTATGAGAGTGGACCTATTTGCCTGTGAAGATTGTAAGTACTGTGCGTTAAAAGCAAAGCCCGGTTTTTTGGTTTTTAGGTTACAGTAGTTGCTTTAAATAGATATGTTTTGTGTTTACTTTGGACACTTGGTTGTTGAACAGGTTGCCTATATGTGATAAGCCTTGACAAAAGAGGAACGGATGCTAATCCTGTCTTGGAGGCCCTCTGTCGGGTGGTGTTCCTGTGTCCTTGAGCTATCTTATGGTTCATTGTTATGTTTCTTTTTCAGTTCAAGTCCCCTTCCTTTTCGTCAGTAAACTTAAAGACGTCTCTTTGCCTGCTTCACCAAACACATCTGCCAAACTAAACTGCATTGCCAAGTTCAGTCCCCAGCGACCCCCAGCATATAAATGGAGTAAGGATGGGACAGTGTTATCTGGGACAAGCTCTTCAATTACGATAACATACAGCAGTGCAACCGACGTTTACAATAACTATCGTTGTACCAGGAATAGTATATCATCGCGTGAAGTTCATTGCAGCGCAACCTACAAATGTTCTGTGTCACTTCCTGGCCTACGCCTCAAGGGTAAAACGAAAGGAAATGTTAATGTCACTTTAAGTAAGTAAGCGTGCTCTTCAAAAGAAGATTTAGGTATTTACTGGCCATACTCAAGGTGCAAAGTGCGCTAATTACTTCTTATTAACCGAGCACGAGGGCCGTACTGGTAGAATATTGCCCGAGGTCTTTCTGGTACGGAGCGAGCGAAGCGAGGTCCGTACAAGAAAGACTGAGGGCAATATTCTCCCAATACGGCCCCGAGCTAGTGAGAGTTAATACGAAGTTTATTATATGGCTGTGTCTAGCACTTAAGTACTTAAATAGCGAGTTGTGGCGGATTGGGATGAATGAAACAGTTGACCGGAAAGCATTCATAACTCAGCAGTTTTACTTCACACAAAAAATTATATCGCACAAGAAAAAGTAGAAATCTTTAAAGAAACTCCTATTTTCATTTAGCTTCAAATCATTCGAACTTTTTGAATCAAACGTACTTTTATATTTTCTATATTCCCGCTTTACCTGCCGGGAATTAACATAGCTCATAATGCTCGTGGGCATTACGGGAAAATCCGCCCCCGGGTATTGGCCAATCTCTGCGCGCGCTATATATTTACAAGTTCTGGCCATATAATAAGAAGCAATAAGATTCATCAACACATAACACTCACCATTATTAATAAGTAATTACATTCACCACATTCAGTTAAGTATATGGGATTTTTAAGTCTACACTGTGTTCCCTCGATGGTGAAAGTTATGACTTAAGGACGTTCGCGCTAATTGTTTCTGCGCATCCTTACTGCGCACACAATTCACTGCCACGTCATGCATTGAGCGCGCGCGCGCTGTTGGAGAAACGTTGAGATATATAGCGCTAGTAGGCACTTTAGTATCTATGCACGAGTTTAACTCTCTTAAATGTTCGGTGACCCCATATTTTCTTTTGATAAATCACTTTGTCTGTCCATTATCTACATTTTGAGAAAAATTAAAGAAAATCTGTATTGTGGAAGTTTGATTTTTTTCAACTTTTCTGCCCTCGCATCATCGAATTATGCTATTATTGTAGCTGCACGGTGTTCGCAAAAGTCCATCTGAGAGGATGAGTTTAACTAAAAGGATGACACCAGCTCACACTGTTTACTTGACAGACCCACTTAAATAAAGTTTGGCTAAGAAAGTGGGTCTACAGCGAATAATTTTTAATATTTTTAAACTAACAAGCATCGAGGCTATGTCGAGTTGCGAGGGCCCATTTGTCGAAATTAGGGTAGTTTTCCACGCGCTTTATTTTGAAAACGAAGTCGGTGACCCCTCAATTTTTTTGCATTTCCGACATAGGTAACTCATTATCTGACTGTAGCCAAAGTATGAAAAAAATCTGTATTGTAGAAGTTTTTCGCGCGAACGTCCTTAAGACAACGTAGGTTTAAAACTTGGCTTTTGCAATATGCACTTGACGGTTTGTTTGCATTGCATGCTGTGCCATATTAAGAGGTAAGTAAATACAGTCGCATGTCGGCTCTTTTGGGTGGCATAGCCGGTTCGTTATATGATAGACTGCGAGTAGTCTCTAATTTTGGCGATAGCGATCGTGGGGCGGGCGAAAATACACACACGCGCGCGAAATTCGTCTCTCCGGAATTTCGCGCGCGCGTGTGTGTATTTTCGTCCGCCCCACGATCGCTATCGCCAAAATTAGAGACTACTCGCAGTCTATTATATGAAAGCCACATTGTTTTCATTTTTTCAGCCCACTGATGCGATCCTCTAATAATTATAAAGGGATTCTGTAATAAAAGCCATTGAGAACTACTTTACTCCAATACTGTCGTTTTTCATTGGTTTTTGAGTAGAAATTAAAATGGTCTAGATAAAAGCAGACAAACTAATATTTTTAAAAAATGAACAACTACTTTCAGTTTGACACAAGACATGTTTCTATCGTTCAACGATCATCATCAGTTGTGAGTTCGCTTACAATTGCAGTTTGAATTCATACAAGCAATGGAGTAACATTTCAAACGTGATACATTTGATAGTTAACGTACAACATTTAGACTGCAGCTAATTTTAAAAGGGGCTGTCCACATCCGCTGGGAAAACCCCAAGTTAAATAAGCAGCTCAAACATGCTGACTTAACTCTTTCGTTCTAATATTATGTTATTTTTCTTATACATTGGTGTCGTGTTATTTAATTTTATTTATATAATTATGTGGAATATTGTAATTTACTTTGTTATTTATACTGTTTTCTTTGCCATTTATTTAGACTCGCGCGCACAACAGTTGTTCTATGTCTCGCGCATCTAAATGTTGTACATTAACTTTGAAATGTATCGCGTTTGAGATGTTACGCCATTGCTTGTATCAATTCAAACCGCAATTGTAAGCGAACTCACAACTGATGATGATCGTTGAACGATCGAAACATGTCTTATATCAAACTGAAAGTAGTTTTTTATTATTTAAAAATATTAGAAATTAAAATGTCCTGAACATTTATACAGTCTGTACGAAAACGTTCTAGAGTAAGACTTAAAAAAAGCCCTAGCCTCAGTGACCAATATAATTCTTTAACCTTTTTTTTTTTCCAGAGGTGCCGGGACAGCCAGCTCTACAGGTTAAACAAAGTGACGTCAAAGCGAGATCAACAACAGTGACATGGTCTTACTCTCCAGGATTAGATGAAACACCCATAGATTCCTTTTATCTTCATTATCAAAACAGATCTTTTTACGATGTCATCGCCCTGTCGGGTACCATTAAAACTAAAGAGTTAATTCACCTCAAGCCTTACACGTCTTACAGCGTCAGATTGATAGCCGAGAGTTCCTTGGGAGAAGGGGTTTGGAGCAATCTTGTGACCTTTACTACCTCGACTGCTGGTATGTGATGGTAGCAATAAGAATGCTAAATGTTGATACCGATGCAGCATTTTTTCGTGTATTCCATAACTAAAACTTGCCTATTTCGCTCAGGCCCTTGGTGTTTTTTGTGTTAATACGAAACTCGAATACTTGATATGCTCAAGAAAGACTTCACTTGCAAATACTTACAACAATCGATATTTGCAGAGTACATTACATACATATACTTATCTTACATACAGATGTTTTTTCCTTATAAACGTCCCATTATTGTGTATGGTTTTTAGCCTTCACAGATTTGGCCTTACATTCGGGAATTGTTAGTCATGCATGAATTTGTTTTTTTTTAGTGTATTTTAGACTTCTTCAGTGTAAAAGAAACTGTAATATCGTCCCTGTGTTTACCCGAGACTTGCTCATTTGAGTCTTAAGATTTCTTTTAGATAACCCTGACAACCTGAGTACTCGACATGTTTTTTTACCAATCGTCCTCTTTGATAAATATATGGAGAATTATGTCATGATGTACATACACTACAAAGTTAAGCATATGCTCAAAAGAGTTATAGGGGCCTAAAAAATGGCGCAGTGGTGAGAACACTCGCCCCCCACCAAAGTGGCCCGGGTTCGAGTCCCGGACTTGGCGTCAGATGTGGGTTGAGTTTGTTGCTGGTTCTTGTCCTTGCCCCAAGAGGTTCTTCTCCAGGTACTCCGGTTTTCCCCTCTCCTCAAAAACCAACATTTCTAAATTCCAATCGATCTGGACACAGTGGACGAAAAGCCGCCTTGTGGATGTGCCACTGCTAATTCCCATTTATTATTTTATTATTTTATTTTATTTATCTTATTCCTCTTTCAGAACCAAGCATCGCTCCACAAAACATTGCAGCGCAAAGGGTCAACGAGACAGTATATAGAATAAGCTGGGATCCTCTATCTAGAAAAATGAGTAATGGTGAAGTGATAGCTTACGAAGTGAAGCAGATCAGAGTTTCTAGTTCACGCGTTGTACTACAAAACTCAACAGACACGTTAACAATTTTATCTGGTTTCAGTTCATGTTCTGAATACAGCGTTGAAGTTCGTGCTTACACTTCAGCTGGTCCGGGAGTCTATGGTAGCCTTCCCTCGCACATATTGACTTCAGGTATGTTGGGCCTGTTTAATAGGACTGCTAAATAGCTTTCGAATTCTTCCACACTTGATCAAGGAATAGAAACATCTTGTACATGATGGGATTATGGGAGATGTTTTAAGTACCAGAGGAAATTGCTGCTGAACAGCTTTACTTCAAATGTCAACACTTGGAGGTTTCTTCCGCCGACGCGATGGTTAGGATCAAATACCATGACTTAAAGTTTGAATAAAAGAAAGACAGCGTTAATTGAAACCAGTGTCTACAGGCTGGCGTTTTGCGCCAACCAACGGCAGACCACAGAGCCATGCTTAAAACAGGCGTTTAACAAGAAATTGACAAATTGACAAGTAATTTACAGGAAATTGGCAAATAGACTTCCTGGAAGACGTTTCCAAACATTATCAGTGCAGCGTACAGGGAAAAACATACATACATAAAAAGAAAACGAAACAAAAAGGAAAAATACTTCAGCAATTTTAGGAAACCAATTGATCAAAATACGACATAGATGTCTTTGATGCAAAGCAATTTTTTTCAAAGTAATTTTTTCACCAACATAGGGCCAGCATCTAAAGAAACAAGTCCTTACTTGGGGGGGGAGGGGAGGGGAGGGATGGCGCAGTGATGATTCCCGAACTCGGTGTCATATGTGGGTTGGGTTTGTTGTTGGTTCTCGTGCTTGCTCCGAGAGGTTTTCCTCCGGGTACTCCGGTTCTCCCCTCTCGTCAAAAACCAACATGTCCAAATTCCATTTCGATCTTTGCGGAGGGTCACTGGTTTATCAGGTCTGCTTTTATGTGTGTACCCTCCGTTTAAATAAGGTTGATTTTTTTTTGCTTATTATCATTCGTTTACCTTTGCGTGCGATTGTATCACTAGCTTTTTTATCATTGCTATAGCCCCTGGTCCACCAAGTGACGTCAAGACAGATAAAAAGCTAGAGAAACGAAGCATCACATTACTGTGGAAAAAACCTGTTTCACACGGGAATAACGTAACAGAGTATACGGTAATTTACACAAATTCCCTTTAACATTATAACATAACAATAATCAGTGCTGAATGGAGTGCACCATGATAAAAAATGTAACAGTAAACAGTTACTGTCTGCCGCACCCTAACAGGTGTGTCACATATCGAGGATAAATAGAGTGTCTGTCTTGGTCTGTCTCAGTGTCGGCCGGTCTGTTTGTCTGTCTGTCTGTCTGTCTGTCTGTCTGTCTGTAACAGTGATACATAAAGGAGGGTTTAAATGTTATATTTCATTTTAACAGCCAGACAATCGCCACAGTGCTTGTTTGGTTGGAACATGCGGACAACGCCTTTGTGAAGTCCGCCTGCGACTGCATTACGCAATTGAATGGAAAAGGACACGTGCAGAAGAGGGTTTATATATGTACAGAGAAGCAATGCCTTCGCTACGTCTTTGGCAACACACTAAACTAATGAACGAATATTTCTCTTTTATTTAGACGAACTATGACACAGAAAAAAGGTTTATCTTGTCAAAGTTCAACCCAAACAGATTGTTTGTTTTTTTTTCGTTTATGCCACGAAATACATATGTACATGACAATAATTTATTTATAAACACTCTTTTTTTGTTGAAGTAGTAATAGTAGTAGTAGTAGTAGTAGTAGTAGTAGTAGTAGTAGTAGTAGTAGTAGTAGTAGTAGTAGTATTAGTAGTAGTGGTAGTAGTAGTAGTAGTAGTAGTAGTAGTAGTAGTAGTAGTAGTAGTAGTAGTAGTAGAAGTGGTGATGGTGGTAGTGGTAGTGGTAGTGGTAGTGGTGGTGGTGGTGGTAGTGGTGGTGGTATAAACGCTCTTGTTGTTTTGGCCATCTAATCCTAATCAAGAATAAAGGGTACATACAGTAGTGATATACATGACAAAACAACATAGACTTTATTTATGTTTCAGGTAATCTATGAGGGTAGAAAAGATTATTATCCACACTTTAGAGACTCTGGTACCGTAAAAACAACGTCCCTGACATTGAGGGTGTCAAATCTGTATCCTGGTACAAAGTACACTTTTGTAGTAATCGCTGCAACGCATTGTGGGAAAGGGAAGAACAGTACCATAGCATCGGGCCAAACACTAATGGATGGTATGTTGTTGCATTACTGAGTAGGGGTATCACATAAGTGGAGGGGACAGGGGGGCAGGAGACCGGGAGAAAAGGGGGCGGAAGGTGTACGGGAGGCGGGAGAAGAGAGGGCGGGAAGCGGGAGAAAAGGGGGGAAATTGCGCAACATTGCACAATATTTCGCAATCGAAAAAATGCCAAGAGGCGGGACCAACAAATGCGGGGTGAGAACCGGGATTAAAGGGTACGGGAAGCGGGAGGTTTAACCCCCCTGACCCCCACCCACACACACACACACACATAAACGCAGGTGTATTGTATCCGCGTTCACTTCCTCTCGTTTTGTCTGAATCTATTTATCAAGGGCTTAGTGCCAATTTTGAGAAATTACACACGCCTTTTATGTCGTAATGAGCCAGTGAATAACAAGAAACATTTATGTGAGTAAGAGTATTGTACTGGTATTGCAACCTTCGCCAACCTGTTAATCTCGATAATACTATTTTGCCTAAAAGATTTGAGCCGTTTCTTCAATTCAGACATTTCTGAAATAATTTTTGTCACGCTTATAAGATTTTGTAAGTATCACATGGAGGAGACTAGACAGAGCTAGTTACAGACAATAGCACGTACGGACGTATTTGGTTGCATTTCATAGACCTAGAATTAAGGCAACATACGTACATTACCAGAATCGCATGCATTTGTTTAATCGTGTCTGCCACTGGGAGCTATGAATCCAGGAATGCGGCAGGTTTGTTTGCTGGACATTGCTTGATCTAATACATCTACTACAATTCTCGTGCTTTTCTTGCAGTACCAGTGGCACCTGTTGTTCGTGAAACCGAAGATATCAGTACAATGGCAACAGCAGTTAACGTGACTGTATGGCATGCATTACAGAACAATGGACCCATAAGGTAGTGGTGGTAGTAGTAGTAGTACTAGTAGTAGTAGTAGTAGTAGTAGTAGTAGTAGTAGTAGTAGTAGTAGTAGTAGTAGTAGTAGTAGTAGTAGTAGTAGTAGTAGTAGTAGTAGTAGTAGTAGTGGTAGTGGTAGTGGTAGTGGTAGTGGTAGTGGTAGTGGTAGTGGTAGTGGTAGTGGTAGTGGTAGTGGTAGTGGTGGTGGTGGTGTTGGTGGTGGTAGTAGTAGTAGTAGTAGACTTAATTTACGTATCTGGGTATTTAGCTTTTGAAACTAATTGGGGACACTAATAAAGCACAAAAAGAATAAAGAAAATGTGATATCTTTTCTCACAACTTCTAATGGCTAATAACTTGGAAAGATTTGTATCTTAATTTCTGATTGTTTGGAGTGTGATTCCCATTTTTTTTTTTGCTTGTTTTCGTTGGTCCACATTAGAAATTCGTGAGTTCAACTATTAAACTTCAATCATGCTGATGAATAGTATACCGAATTCTAAGTGAAAAACAACCGTTTAGCCGTAAACACTTGGAAAACAATTTAAAAAACAACTTTATTCGCACAATCCAAGTTGATTGCTTTTCATTATTATTATTATTTTAATCTAAATTGCGATTAAAATGAGCTCCAACTCGAATTGAGAACTCATAAAATGGTCGGTCCCAAACTGTTCCGGCATATGCCAGTAATAACTCTGGTTCTGCGAAGTCAGTGTCGCAATTTTGTGAACTTATTACGGGTCCCTTCACACTTGACTAACCAAATTTAGTTCTGTCCAACAAAATACGTTTCTGATGTGTTCTGACCTTTGACAAAAATTAGCCGAGCTTCGAGGCAGGACGAAAAAAAACCAAAAAAGCAAAAAAAAAACCAAAAAAAAACCAAAAAAAAAACCCAAAAGCTTTGAAAATATTTGGTAGGAATTAAAAACGCCATTAACAATTGCAAAACGCAAATTTTGAGCAAAACAAAACCAGTAAATAATAACTCGCTTTATGCAAACGGGCCCTTGATACTCCCCCTGAGGGGCTTTTCAGGGACAATGAAAGAAATAATCTAAATAGACATAACAGCTTTAAGAACCCCAACTGGCGGTGAGGCAGACCAGTTGGTCCAACTCCAGCTAGTGCTTAGAGCGGGACTTGAACCCGGGACTTGAACCCGGGACCTTCGGATTTCAAGTCCGGCGCCCTAACCACTCGGCCGCGCTGCCGCCCAACGGTGATATGATATATCTTATTGGTCATTGTTATTTTCAGTCATTACCAAGTTTTGGTTCATCGAGTGAAGGATTGGAGTGATACGATCTCTGACTGGAAGAACTTTGGCCCAGATTTCTACATCACTGCTCAAATACCAGCTGATTCTGTGAATCCTTCAAAGGCTTTTGTTGTTGGAGATGGAAAAACTTACAGTGGTTATATCAACAAGAAGCTGTCAAGTGGACAGAAATACATGATCTATGCCAGGGGAATGAGTACCACGACTAGGGTATGTAATGATCAATAATTACTGTTTCTTTGCAAAGATGTATGTAAACGTAGATTAATTAAAACAAGAATAGGCAATGAATTCTCTTATATCAGCTATTTACAAGTGAGCGTTATCACTGATTTTATTATTATTTCTTTAGAATTTTCAGTCAGTGATTGTATACTTGTTATCAGTACTATAAAACTTAGTAGTACAACGCTAAATTTTGGTGTGCTCAATTGGTCGAAATCGATCACTTTACGCGATAGTGTCTCTCCTCCGCGGGCGCCTATCAGCGCATAGTGCCCCTTTTTGGCAATTTTCGCTCAAAATTTAGCGTTCTACAATAAAATAAAGAAGAGTATAATAAAATAGAGTCCTTCTGTCTCAGGCCCTATGTGTGATCGGTTCCCTCGGAAATTTGTTGTTAAAACTCCATATATTTGTTATGGACATCAAATTTCCTCGGGCACCCTATCACACGATAGTGCCTTCCACAGAAGAACCCTCTATTGTTTTAATTTTTAGTTCAATATAACATGCCATCATAACACAAACATGACACAACACACACACAACTACTCATCATATAGCTGCTGCTTTGACAACCAAATACGAAAAAGTGACATAACATCTTGCAAAAAGAGAATATTGGATTTAATACGTATACGTAATTTACCACTGTGCTGTACATGTCTTCAGAAATACGTCTTCTTGCTAGCAGCAACGAAATCACGCAGTTCAGAAAGACGGCAACACGTTTTAGTTTTGTGGAAGACATATTTCGGATGTTCAACATCCATCATCAGTTCTACAGAGCATAATTATATATAGCACAGCACAATTGTAACTCTCTATATATAAGAAAATTATAACAAAAGAGTGTTGTAAATGATGACTAATCACAGAACTCAAGACGAAAGAAAAAAAAGAAAAGAAAAAGTCAACACTTTTTGTTATAATTTTCTTATACATACAGAGTTACAATTGGGCTGTGCTATGCTCTGTAGAACTGATGATGGATGTTGAACATCCGAAACATGTCTTCCACAAAACTAAAACGTGTTGTCGTCTTTCTGAACTGCGTGGTTTGTTACATTTGCTTTGAGTGGGCGGTTCATATGATGAAATTTCAAATGAATATTCAACTTTTGCAAAGTATCATGCTCAATAGTCCAAGCCAAGCTAAACTAATCTGGAAATTTCTTCTGATTTAATTTCGTCCATTCCTTTTTTCTAGAGGGCTTCTGGTGAAACCCAATTCTTGAATGGCATGGCAAGTCTTATCGCAAGGATTGACGTAAAGAAAGGTTAGAACTTCAAAGTCGTGGCTGCGTAAGCGTCAGACCTCTCACTAATAATACTAGCCGACATTGCCTAAATTGGTAGAATTGTATGTAGACCATCGCAGTAAAGGTGTTTCAACTTAAGCAGTTGAAAAGAAGAAACCTGGAAAAATTCAGGCTTGAACGGGAATCGAACCCATGACCTCTGCGATACCGGTGTAGCGCTCTACTAACCAACTGACCTATCAAGCCAACTAGGAGCTGGTCAGTAGAGAGTTCGTATTTATCCCGTAGAGGGAGAATAAATGAACATTAATATATGAAATGATCATATATTTGAACTGCAGATAAAGATAGAAGCCTAAATTTTTTCAAGTTTCTTCTTTTCGATTGCTTAAGTTGAAACACCTTCACTGCGATGGTCTGCATATAATTGTATCTTTATCCGCAGTTCAACTATATGATCATTTCATATACTAATGTTTTCGATTCAAGGTTGAAAAAAACTGAAAACCAATTTCAAAAGAATAGCCTTAGTCGTGGAAATAGCAGTCAATTAACACTATTCGTGCACTGTTCATCTTGGATCAATCTTTTGCTCTACAGATAAACAGGGAACAGAATACGGGAGTGAAAAGCCTGCACAACCGTCACTATCTCGTTTTTGATTGGCCACAAGCTTACTGCTAATTCCGAATGTCTCTACCCATGAAGAAGTGACGCTGTTTTTCAGAATAGTTTTTATGCACGCAAACAGCTTTGTAAACTCACTTTTTAGCGTGATCTTTTCAAATAATTCCTTAAACTCTTGAACCAGCATTAATAATCATTCTCGCTATCAGGCCCAACCTCATCCAGTAATTGTTAATTAATTTCTTTAGGATCGTATATTTATAAAAGGAATCATGGAAACTATTTGTCTCGCTTAATAGGTGGCCAGGGAAATGCAGATAATTTCGAAAAGAGCTCGGACACAGGTATTCATTCATTCATTCATTCATTCATTCATTCATTCATTCATTCATTCATTCATTCATTCATTCATTCATTCACTCACTCATCCATCCATCCATCCATCCATCCATTCATTCACTCGTTCGTTCGTTCGTTTCTTCATTCATTCGTTGATTGATTGATTGATTGATTGATTCATTTATTTATATATAAATCCAGCAAAGCTCGAGAAAAAACAGTGGTGCAAATAACAGTTGGGTTTAATTTTCTTGCTGGCAGACAGAATCTACTGGATGACTACCCTTTAACGTGCAAATGCAGAATATAAAAAACGTAGGCCAAAATAGGCACAGTTGGCTAAATCAGAGGATGTTCCGTGAGATTGAGCGGGATAATGGGCCTTATGCATGATTACGTCACTTACCCAAAATTCACCACTAAGCCTCGTTTGCACGAAATTATTCTCATCCTCTGGCACGTTGCACGTGGATATTCTTTTCATTTTTGCTGCTTTGGGATTTTGTTCGTGGTAAAATATTTCTACTCTGAAAGCGAGGCTTGGTAGTGAAATTATCTAGTCTGACATAAAGACGCATAAGGGCTATTGTTCATCAAATGCCATTTCAGAACAAGAAAAACTATGGTTGTATGATAAACATGCCTAATGTTGGCAACATGAATGACGCGTACGTGTACAAAACAACCCAAGATACAAAATTTCAAGAGTTGAAGTTTACTGTCTGTATAGCGTTTACTTCAAGCAGACTGAAAAGCTAGTAGATAATGCTACCTTAACTAGAATAAGTCATCTGGCAGTGAATGAGAGTCTTATTGACTTTACAACTTTCTGTCAGCTAGTAAGTTTAAAGTTAATTGAACTGCTTCGATCGCAATAACATTTTCTTGGTTATCTTCTTAAAAAATTTCTAATTCAACCTCTAGATATTCATCTTAGCTGAAAAATACGCATGGACTCTTTGGGGAGCTTAAAAGTGCGTGGAAAATTTCTTCCAGGATGTTTCATTGCAAAATATCCGGAAAACACTGTTACTGTCCCTCGCTATTTTAGATGCCTGAAGATCTACAATGCCACTTCCAAATATGGTCTATTACGTATAACGCTTGATAACTGTCATCTGTAAATGACGGTATTGAGGGGCTTCCTGACCATATATGGGCAAAGTGGCAATTTGTTAAATAATAATTTATATTGTGTGAGTTTTATTTAGTTACTCGTTATTCCTCGTTAACCTTTTACAAACAAAGACGAGGCTGGCTAAGAATGCAACACGTCGTTTACTGGTCTGTTTCACAAGACCAATTTGTTAAGGTGGTGTATTGTAATGAAAAGGTGATCACGTATTACAGGCCTACGAACAGCAAATTAGCAGTCGTTTCTTTGGAGATGATGAAAACTTCATTCTCAGGTGACGACTAGTACTTGGCTAAAAGCATATACTAATTATTGATTGTTTCGTCTTAGGTACAAACACCATACTATTGGTTTTGGTGATCGTTTTGGGAATATTGTTCAGCCTTTCCATTTGCCTGAATGTTTATTTCTGTCGCTCAAGGCTGTCTACTAGAACTGCGGAAAAGTATTGCCCCGATGAAGTTAAGGTGGATGCTCCAGCAAATGAACGAGGTTTGTAGTTATGAGATTGGCAATGTTGTCGACATGCTGGAAATGGGTGGCTAGCAAAACCTCGCAAAGCTAGTGCCAGGTTAGCCCACCACGAGTACCGTTCTTAAGGTTTGGTCACGCGTTCCTGCGCGTGACCAAACCCTGTGTATGTGTTAAAGTGCACAGATATGATGAGGAGAAGATTGATGCTGATCTCTATTGGGGCTTAAAGTGTTAAAATGACGTCGTAGGAAAGCCTGTAAAATTATCGGACAGTGGAAATCCACGTTTAACTCTGACAGTTTTATCTTACTTATCAGTAGCCGTTATATTCTCTGATACTCATAATCTATAATGTGAAACAGCGGACGTGTGTTTGTTTTACATGGACGTTGCTATACAGAATGTTGCGCTCACTTAAACTTAATTTAATCAAGGAGCTACCTATGAGATTAGTTAAAAATGTCAAAATTGATCATTGCTTTCAAAACGTGCCTACTTTCGGATGAAAGCTCTGCTTCTTTGCAGTCTTTACGTAGTTCTATCCGTAGCGCTCAATGTTTCTGATTCCTATCTTAGGTGATGTAGTGGTTCCGCCTCCTCAAGAAGCATCAAATTACGTGGAACTTCAGCCCACACCAACAAGACAAGAACCAGCAGAAGTGGTTCCACGGTACCTGGACACCATGGCAGAATACCAGCCACTTACGAGGCGCAAAGAGAATGATCCAAAACACGAGTGGACATACGAAAATGTTGACTTCCAAGCTTACCCTGAAAAGAAGAGCAACGGAGAGGAAATTTATGAAGAATTGCATGCATAACTTTACATCAAAAAAACGTTACTGCTTAGCACTTGAATAATTTGTGAGAAAATGGCAGAAAAATAGCAATAGGGCAGTTAGTTTCTAAAGAACCCTTTATTTTTTTTAAGCTATGACTCAGTAGTTGCCAAGCAAAGCTAAATGATTTTAGGAATGCAAGACTGTAATCGCCACTTTCTAACATTTGGTAGATTTTGGGTATCAGATGTCCATTTTATAAGGATATGTAAACGATAACTTTTACCTGCCACTAACATGTGCATGTATATTTGTCTCCGGACGTTATCTTTTAAAAAAAGCGAACAATTTAAGCGTCGAGTGGGAAAGCTAACGTCCAAAGACAACGTGTTAAAATACATAATAATTACAAATGATTACTACAGTATTTACAGAGCGCACATGATCCAAAAATTGTAAAATCTAACCTAGGTAGACTGAGTTATGTAAAATAAAAATGTTGCAAATTAAATATAGTTTTATTTAAGTGTTTCAATGATGAGTGCTTCACAGACATTTTTTGAAAAGTGACATCAGAGATAGTAATAAATGTATTAATGTCTTGAGATTTTCAGCTTATGTTTCAGTCGTCTGGTTAATCAAAACCTAGATTGAATTCCTGCTGCCGCTTAAAATAGGTATAAAACAAAAGAGATCACAGTTTGTTTGTTTGTTTGTTTGTTTGTTTGTTTGTTTGTTTGTTTGTTTGATATCGTACCTTTGATATCGTACTTAAAGTGAGGGTGGCCTTATAGTAGGAGGCTGCTTAAGAGAGATTTGTCTACTGTATTCAAAAACAGGCTGGAAAAATCTCGAAATCTCAGGCCAGAAACAAAAATGACCTCACTCCGTGTACTTCAGGAGGCAGTCAGCATAGGATGACCTCACTCCGTGTACTTCAGGAGGCAGTCAGCATAGGATGACCTCACTCCGTGTACTTCAGGAGGCAGTCAGCATAGGATGTTTAAGATGTGAAAGAAAAACTATCCACACTTTCACGTGATGTTCCAGAACTCTTCTAGCTGCTGGCTTCCACAAAAAAATTGCAAGAATAACTCGCAGTTTCGTTTCGCTACTCCCAACCTTATACTGCTTTAAAAAAGGGGAAAGAGAACGGCGTCCCAGCCTTCCCCTGGACCCGCCACTGTGTTTCAGAAAGAATTATCCTTTTAAAACTTCTGACTTCCTGAGTAAAAATTACTGGGATTTAGCACTACATATACTATAGGTACCCGACAAGTAAGAATGCAGAAAACGTTCCTCGTAAGATACTTATATACAGAGCAGGCACCGAGCAGGCTCTTTCACCTTTAAAACATCTTACTCATCGTTTAAGAATTTATTTGTTTCCTACAGTGTTCTAAGTATGAGTCATGACGATTTTCAGTAAAAATCGATTTATTGATCCTAACATAGTTCAATAACAATACCTGCAGTACAGTAAAATTAACAACAATAATCGGCGTTTGTTCAATGGTTAATGTTAACAGTAAACCTCCAAAAACTACTCGTTTAGAAACGTTTGGCCATTTGAGAGTTCCGGGGCAAGTTGCATAAAACTCAACGTCCGGTGTAACTTCTAACGTGACAGACGTTCACTCCAGTCAAAGTCACTATTTTGACTTCTGACGTTAGGGGTTACGTCCGGCGTTAGGCTTTAAGCAACTCACCCCAGATTTGTTTGGACGTTCAGTTCTAATTCGACCGCCCGACAGTGTCGTTTTACGGAAGTGCCAAATGATTAAGCCAATCACTAGCGTTGTTATATTTAGAAATACATTAACGTAATTTATGCATTTTAGGTTTGGCACATGTGATTTCAGTGAAGTTCGACTTCTGAATCAAAGTCGAACTTTCCCCGTTCTATTCGTCTGGCGCCGCGGAAAAGAACGGCAGGGTTGACCCAAATTGAAATCTGTCAAACTTGATTCATACATTGAATTTCACATGTGCCAAACCTAATAATTAGGTTCGACACAAGTCCAGCGTTTGAACCAGGCCTTATTTACACCGTGATTAGATTCCTTGCAAAGTTTGAAATCCTGGACCCGGCTTGTAATTGTTCTGTTGCAAAACTGTGTATTTTGATTTTGATTCGTTTTGTCAGAGACGTTAACGTTGTAGATTCTTTAAATTCTACTTCACCCAAGGCTATGTTTCTGTGTTCGACTTGCTTCTAGTTAGTGTCTCTGGAGCATCTAGTACAGTATGTCCTTTGGTTTGTCAGTTTGTCGAATGTCTTTAATATTGCATTATATGGCCTGTACAGGCCCGACCGTCGTTTCAATAATCCCTCAAATCTCACCAGTTGCCGGGAATCTTTTTGCAAGCTCATGGTCTTTACAAGAACGGCATACGTTTTTCGTTGTGTTATTGTATCCAGTGCACGGATCAAAAGCACCGGATACGTCGTGAACTGACCCCCTAGTTTTGTACAACAATTATTATTCAGCCGATCATGCAAACAAGCTTTGTCCGTTTTCTTCCTCAATTGACTGCAGTTGGCTGCAGATGACTGCACTGGAATCGGCCCCCCGGGGGCACTCCTTACAGTGGGCTATATGGGGAGGCTCCGCCAGAAAGGGGTGCCTTTTTTAAGCTCGTAGTATATTGAAGGGTAGGTAAAATGCCGTTTTAGTATACGAAAGGGTCACAATATCAGCTACAAATTAAAGTGGAGGAAATGGTGGCTAAAGCGAAGTGTTTTTAAGCCGTTATTTTGTTTTTCAAGTTTCATTTCTTTACTTTAAACACTTCTGACGAATTCTTTTTTGTATTTTAAGGTAAAAAGGCAAGCTTACAGCACGTTTCAGGCCATACTTAAGGGAAAAATGATACATCAGCGGTGAAACTGTCTCGGAGGTATCAATTCATGAGAAAATTTGAAAAGGAAAGAGAACATTTAGTTTTTATCTCGTGGTTACCATAGCAACTACGAGCTACGAAATATTGTAGTGGAGTTGAGCGCATTCCTGGGCACATTCCTGTGGTTATTTTCGTGAGCTCTTGTGAAGATTCGTCGAAACATTATCGGTCTATGTCGGACACACTTTGGTTATTTTTAGGCGCTGATGTATCAGATAATTAGCATGCCCGGGATTCCTGCTGTTTAGAGTGATAACTTGTGTTGTTTAGAAATGAGTTTACGCTCAGCAACATTCAAAATGTTGCGGTAAACTTTAAAAGAAATAGCGTTAGATCACAGCGAACAGCGATGTTTTTTTTAATAGGCTTTCGTCAGGAGTATATCGTGATTATACTTGTGTTGACTGTGAAGCAGTCGATGGACTTGCGTGGTGTAAGGTTTCCTTTTATTGACTTGAAGGCTGAAAGTGGAATTCTGTGTTGGAACATTCAATTTACCTTTTGCATCTTCTGTGCATTGGCGATTGTTATTCAAGAGATACATAAAAGAGAAATGAAAGATTCTGCTAATCTACTTTGACGTAAAACGAAGCCGTTTGTTGATTGTGCTATTCGAAGGTTGAGATGCAGAAGAAACAACACAAGGACAATGTCTGATCTGGTATGTTAACCTAATGCTATTTAGTATCATTAATTAATTTCTATTTTTTTAGTTTCCTGACTAAGCAAGGCCACAAAAGTGGTCTGCTTGTGAGCCTGGGCACTCTGTGAACCACGAGATATCGTCCTTGGGACGGTTATTGTTTCTACGGTAAAGCAGTAAGTTGAAGGAGAGCCCTCGGCAGCATCGCTGACACGTGTAACACTGGTGAAAGAAAACACCAGCTTAGTTGAAACGAAATAATTACTTTTAAATGAGACTGCAGCTACACTCAATGCTCACTCACCGATGAACTTGATGCTGTCAAGCGTGGTTAAATCCTAGTAACTGAACATAAAATGTGAAACATGCAGGCCTCACACAATGATCGCGTTTGCTTTCTTGTTCAAATTTTTGGATGATTTTAAACATCGAGGGGGTGGTGGGGATTGAATTACAATGGTACACTGATCATGAACTGCTGAACACCGAGTGCAACCACACCCAATGTTGTTCACCTTTATAAACGAAAAAAAGAATTAGCAAGTCTAATGTTGATTGATCTCATAAATTTATTTTACGCTGGTTACCTGTATTACAATATCACAATGGTTTGTAGCACTGATTTCTCGGCAAGAACGTCATGCTAGCCCACATATAAGGCACTAATAACATTACAATCCTATATGAATATATACATCAACTGATTAACGCACCTACCTCCACTAACACACACTTTCCTTCACTTGTACTCACTTTCCTTCATTTGTACTCACTTTCCTTTATTCGTACTCACTTCCCTTCACTTGTACTCACTTACCTTAACATTAGTGCCTTATATGTGGGCTAGCATGACGTTCTTGCCCTATATGTGGGCTAGCATGACGTTCTGCCCGATTTCTCTCATAATCATAACAGTAGTTGGCTGCTTCGCACTGGTTTGCCGAATCCGTTGTACGCTGACCATATTCCACATTTCTATCCCAGACGGGGCTACAGCAGTCGAGGCAAATTTCCCTTTCGTAAACGGTCGTTGCCATTTTTGAGACACTTAGAAAATTTTTGAACTATTATTGAAAGTTTTTCTACTAAAAAGAAAGACATTCACAATTCCGGATTCGAACCCGGTCCTTTCATAAGCTTATCTCTCTCCCTTACCACTACCTACACTACCACGCCAATCGGCCACAATTCCGAAAAATTAAAGTATATATTATAATTAACTGTCTTTCATAACTGATACATCTATAATAGGTGACCCTAGCCCTTTCCAGGACTTTTAACGTAAATTCAACTTGGGTTAAACTTTGTTCTTTCTAAGACTATTTAAAAATGTATTTGTTACCTTATTGTGACTTAATCCAGAGCATATATCACATCTACCATGACAAAAGGCTCGGTTACCAATGATGGCATCGACCGTCAAAAATGGCAATGACCGTTTACGAAAGGGAAATAGGCGCAGTCGAGATGGGGCTGGATTAGGGCGTTATAAATGTCAGTTGCAGTAGATTGAGAGACAAAGGGCGTAAAAGTCTTGCTTAGAAAATAAGACACAGGTGATGTTGGTTGCTCTCACAAGTTTTATTTTACTCTGGTTACATGTATTGCAACATCACAATAGTTTGTAGCACTGTTTTCTTTCATAATCATAGCAGCAGTTGGCTGCTTCACACACACTGGTTTGCTGAATCCGTTTTTCGCTGGCCGTTTTCCAAACACCACCTTTCCTTAGGTACTGTATCACTGTCCCTGATCCAGTAGCACATTGAGTCTTAAAAGAGAAGAAAACAACACTTTAGTTAGCTTTCTTACTAACCTTTTCAATTTTTAATTCATATTTGCTTGTTGTTTTCAATGTATTGTAAGGGGCGTGTCTCTGAAATGGGAATTTCGTTTCTTCCGGTTGCAATTCGGCTATCCATATCTTTTCTATTAGGGTATGCTTAGTAAATAACCCCCTTCCGGTGGCTGGTATATCGGAGGATAATGCCCGAGGCTGAAAGATTGTTCCAAAAATGAAGAGTTGGCTGAGAAGAGATTTTACAACCCTCCGATTAATTTCTACAACGCGCACGCTTTATGTGAGGCACATTTGCAGCTTAACAAATCCAAGCTGGCTATTTTACTCGATTTTATTGCACTGTGATTAGCTCTGAAATTTTAGTGACCTCCTTTCTTTTTTTTCTCTCGTCAATAAAATCGGACGACGGATATCAAATCAGACACCGGGTATCGCCTGATACCCGGTGTCTGATCTGATGTGTTTCATCCAATGATTGCACGCGAAAATCAATCGATGGGTTATAATTGCCGTCATTCAGAGAACTTATGATTCTAAAACAAATATGTTAGAGATGTGGTGCAATGAGGCGCATTCTTCTGATAATAACTATGCCAATTACTATTACACACTTAAAACTAATTAGTGTGATATAATAAAAAGGTAGCTTCTACGTCACGGGGCGAGCGGTGGTGTAGTAGTTAGCTCGTTCAAATTCAAATATGAAGATCGGTGGTTCGAGGCTTGTCCCTGGCACAGTTGTTTCCTGAGACAAGAAACTTAACTCCACATTGTCTCTCTCCACCCAGGTGGTGATAAAATGGGTACCGGCGACATACTGCTGGGGGTAACCCTGCGATGGACTAGCATCTTATCCACGGGGAGTAGCAAAACTCTCAGTTGCTTAATGCGAAAGAACGACAGATAATCTCCGGGCGTTTGGGCTTCCTGTGGTTGGTGCGCGACTTTACCTTTACCTTTACCATGTTCCACGTTATGGCTTACCACCATTTTCACTACTACGCGACTTTTCTTTTCAAAACACCTCTGTGCACTTTGCAATACGCTTCCGTCAATCATACCTTATATGGGAAGTGTGTGATGTTACCGCAATTGAATTGAGCTCGAAGGAATAAGGATGGCGCCAAATTATCCCGTAAATTTGCGCTGGCGAGTCATATATTGACTAGTAAGGGGCTTTATGCAGGGTTCAATTCTACCTGTAACCATCCCCCCCCCGGCACACCCCCGGGGATTTGCAATTTGTTTCTTACTTGGCGGTCTATTCCCCACCCCCGGGCACGCAGAAAGAGACAATTCCCGACCCCCGGGACTCCTCATCGACCACAAATACGTTGTTTTGTGTTCAAAATTGATTTCCGTACAATAGCACAACCAGACGTTTTGACAAGAACTTAAACGCTTTTCTAGAGTTTACTGAACGAAGGACAATACATAGTATTAAAAAACATGGACACTACATTGAAAAAGAAAACTGAAGAAAAAGTCTAACCGCTCTGGCATTCGGCTGGCGAGTAAAGAAATGTTCTTCACCGCGTGTTTTTTTCTAAATATAGCACATGCACAAAAGAGGTCCGGTGAGCAAATTGAAGAACACTGGACTGAGATCTCTGTTTAATATAAAGCCGTGCATTTGTTTCATACAAATACGCTGAAAAAATATTTCTGTTTGTGATGAACGCCATCCATTCGAGTACGCATCAAACGCACCTTCGTTTAACAATTTATAATAAACGTGCCTTTGAATACAGATTATAATTTCGAGAGATTATTCTTCTCCAACCAGTCTGCTACAAATTCTAGAGATTTTCCCTGGAAATAGGCAGTCTTCTCTACGCGGTCCGGCGTCGTTGGGTCAACTGAGAAGTGATAAGCTAGTGACGTGCTTCACAAGAGAGACGAGAAATTATTTTCGATTTGCCCCGCCCCCCTACCCCCGGAACAAAACCGTTTCAGACAATTCCCCACCCCCGGGCCCGAAGGGCTGGACTTGTCCCGGGGGTTGCCCGGGGGGGGAAGGTAACAGGTAAAATTGAACCATGCATTAGAGTCGTTGAAGTTGCAAGAATACTTCACGTTTGGTAGATATTTGTAAAGAAATTTCGACATTTCTTCAGAATTAAATACCCGCTCGGTGGATTATCCTATGCGGCGGATGGTAAGCGTGCGTTTAAACTCGCGAATAAGCTAAACCAAAGTGTGAAGTAATAATTCTAGCTTTTCTGACCTGAAAATAGCACACGACATGTTATTCACCACGAGTATAAATCTGGCAATATCCCGAAGTGTACGAGGACGAAATTCAGGAGTGGATAGAGTATGCAACGGGAAAACGAATCATGATCGGCGTGCGATCAACCGATTCGTGAAGAAAATGGGTTTTACAAGAAGAAAGGTACGTATGACTAGCTGCATTTTTTGGAAGGAACCCTGCTAATTCGAATCACCTATCACCTCCGGAATGAATTGAAAAAACAAGATAAAGCATAAGCTTATAATGCGCTTGTAGCGTTTGTTGCTCTACGTTTCGAGAATGTAAACATATAACGCCGTGACATGATAGGGAAATTGTTATTTCTACAAGCGGGAACGGGGAATCGAGGAAAATATTTAAGCTCGCTTTCAAGTTTACTTCTTCGTTATAACTCAAGACGATTGCCAAAGAAGGTGATGAGGGAAACAGGACGATGTATTGCCGTAGGATCGCTGAATTTCACCGAGAACAGTTGCTATTTATAGATGAATCTGAGATGTTCTGATTCATCTATAAATAGCAACTGTTCTCGGTGAAATTTAGCGATGACCCACGACGATACATCGCCCTATTTCGCTTATCACGTTCTTTGGTAATCACAGTGAGCTATAACGAAGAAGTTAACATGAGACTGTGCTAAAACGATTTTCCTTGATATTTCCCCGTTCCCGCTTTAATTTTATAAATAACGATCTTTCAGATTTTTCTTGCTAGCATGTCACAGCGTTAACATTCACGTAGAACAATAAACGTTATAAAGCGCTTATGCTTTGTTTTTCATTCCACTCCTCGGGTGATCCATTCCTTGGGTAATAGATGACTAGAATTGGCATCGTTTCTTGCAAAAACAATCCAACAAGTCCTACGTACGTTTCTTCAGCTTTCTTCTTGTCAAATCCATTTTCTTCACGAATCGGTTGATCGCACGCCGATCATGATTCGTTTTCCCGTTGCATACTCTATCCACTCCTGAATTTCGTCCTCGTACACTTCGGGATATTGCCAGATTTATACTCGTGGTGAATAACATGTCGTGTGCTATTTTCAGGTCAGAAAAGCTAGAATTTTTACTTCACACTTCGGTTTAACTTATTCACGAGATTAAACGCAAGCTTACCATCCACCGCATAGGATAATCTGGTAAAGACGGTGCCTTCAATTGTTACTGCGCATCCACATTCTGCGCATCTCGGGATACTCGGGTTTCTTACACTCAAATTAAGAAAACCGTGAACACTGAAAATATTCCTGGAATGTGTGTTTTGACCAATCACACGCGAGACCTTGTAACCACAGAAAACGAATGGGTTCTCCGGTCACGGAATCGAGTTGTTTCGAAAGACGACAAGGTTTAATCTTCACCAGTTTATCTTACAGAAATTGGAAGTGCTATTCCTTTCTATCTGAGAGCCCTACGCACTACGCAAGCGAAAATTGGTTTGAGCGGGATGTTACTAAAACCAGGAACGGGGAACCGGGAACCGGTAACGGGGAACAGGAGTCTGGGAACGAGCGGTCAGCAGTATTCCACCTAAAAATTCAAAATGGCGGACGGGAAAACTCTCCGGTTGAAAAAAGAACCACACAAGTAGCAAAATCGACCGCAAATCTCAGCTAATATGCTTCAAACGGAACTTGGAATCGTAACTTGGGATTTATTTGTCTAAACTACCTTATGGCAGAAGCAGCGTATTACCGTTTGAAAAGTGGAACTGGCCAGGTGAATCGGGACAAATATAGATCAATCAATCTCAACACAAGGAGAAGAGACACCAAACTGTGACACTGTAGCCGGGCGTAGGCATTGACATTTCAGGATTGCTTCTACAAAGGATAAAAGGTAACAAAAAATAGCAAATCCAGATGGCAATGGATGTGTCTGTGTAGAGACATGCATCACTTAATTTTTCATCGCGGTTATATTTTTTTAGTAACAGATTCATTGACTTGGACTAACGTGGCTTAATATATTATTGATCAGTTAAAACACTTTAGAAGAAATACCAACGCTAGAACATGACGCCTCACATGTACTGAACGTTTCATGATGTCGAATGATACAATATAAAACAGCGCCAGGAGTTGCACGAGCTGCTGTGGAGATCGCTTTCGGTCCCTCTCCAGTCAAATAACGATCAATTATCGTTTTCTTTTTCACACTTAAATTGCAATTATCGTGTTCTCGTTTCCCTGTGGAGAGGCCTACATGGCCTGTTCTTCCGACCTAAGGCATTAACATAACCAGGTCTGAACATTTCGAAAAATCTGACAGATTCGAAATCTCCTTTCGATTTTCGAAATCCCTCTCTGAATCTCAAGAAACAGAAGGCGAATGCCCAAATATGGAGAACGTGACTTCTCACGTTGTTTTGAATTTTAGAGTTTCCGTTCACGCGTGACGTGGATCAACTGTAAATGCCTTCTTCTTCCTTCTCCCTACAAACATGCTAGCCGTATCACACCCCATCAAGGCATGAAGGCTGGGCTGGTCACGCATTCTAGAAACACTTACAAGTTGCGATCTGTTCTTTGCACCACTGGTGATGGTGAGTTCACCTGCAATGCCCCTCTGGTGATAGCACGCCGAAACCTCTACATCAGTATCTGATGACTTGATGGCGATTCTTCGGTGGCCAGAGTTAGATGCACGAGAACTGTTTAAAAAAATTCTCATATCTGCCTCCTCCTGATTGCTTTTGAGCTCAAAAGCTGTATTAGCAGAAACTGAACTGTTTTCATTGATGATCTTTGTAAAGATGGCACCAATCATCTCAGCAAAGTGGGGGTTGTTGGACCATTTCTTGTCAAGGAAGTTTGTTAGGTTGGTCTTACTTCACCTGTTCACCATGAACTTCTTCCATTGCCATGGAAAAACTGCTCAGGACTACTGATATTCATAGCTCATAGCCAGATCACCGCCTCTCCCCCGTTTGTGGCCATGACGCTCTGTGTTCGTTATGGAGATTTCTGGATACTGGTCTGTAACATAATCTATCCTGGATGCGTTTCCAGCCTCCCTCAATATTCCAGCAAGTACCACCTTTGTTCAGTCTCCAAAATGATCGGGAACGCTGACTAGCATTTGCAACATTTCCATTGTGTTTATGATGACAGCTGTCGTATTAACTGATAGATTCTGAGGACTGTCCACGCCTTCTTCAAGGAGCTTGGGGAGAATCGCCTTGTTGGTCTTTGCTAAGGAACCATCACGTGAGGCTAATGACTATGGAAGTGGATGAAGCTCATTCAAACTCTACCTTGGAAACCACATCGATAAAATGGCCAAAACATGGCTATGTCAAATACCAGAACTGCCCCGTATTCCAATATTATACACAAAGATACACAAACCGACCCTAGTCGGGAGACCTAATGTATCAGGGTGTGACTTAAGCTCCTTCAGCCTTTAGCACAACAACAGAAATTATATCTGAAATATACGACTCACTTCATCAATTTCTTTGAGAAAACAATGGTTCCAAAAAACTCAATCCTTGTTTCAATGGACGTTGCAAATATACCTCAAGAGGAGGAGATAAACATAGTATGCAATGCAAATATAAAGCAGTCCACAGAAACAAACCTCAAGCTTTACATGACTACTGCAAAGAGCGCTCACACTTATCTTAGCGAAGAACTCCTTCCAACTTACTGGAAAACAAACTACCTACAAATACATGGAACTGCCACGGGCACCAAAATGGCAGTTGCTTTTCCAAATATTTTCATGGCTAAGGTGGATACAGAGATCTCAATTCAAAGCACTTTAAAACCGCTCTTCTAGAAACAATTTATTGTTTCGAACTCAAGCGCTGCATATTCTTTATTCAAAATGCACTTATAATTCCAGCAACATTGAGATTCAAATATTCCAAGAAATAATTTGCAAACAACAAGTCTCTCATAATAGAAATTCTCCATTTTAAAGGAGAAGCTATTATAATAGCCAATTAAGGTTATTCTATGCCACTAAAGTGTATCTTAATTATTTTGATAAAATTTTGCAATTAACTAACTTAAATTAAGGATATAAACTCATTCTTGTAGCCCAGATTGTGTGAAAAACCTCATATTTTCAGCATCATGCAATATTCCATTGGTGTCTGTTGTCATGGTAACCCAAACTTTAGGTCCAATAACACATATGGATAGCTTATAACATAACAACTATATCTTGCAAACTTGAATCAATTTGGTTGATGTTTGTTAGAGATCTGGGCAAGTTTCTTCTGATTAAATCCATGACAAACAAATTTTCTCCACCCCACCCCCCTTGGAAATAGCGGGATTTCTCAGTTGCACTCCACTTTAAAACTTGTAAACAAGTGGATTCTGAAAATATAGGTCATGAGCTTTAATTTGATACTAATTTCACTATGTCCCATGGGGGGTGCTACGAAACTCAATTTCTAGGTGCCTTGGCTCATGGACTATTGGAATGTCTGATTTATGAAATGCTATTGGTCAAGGAAAGGAGACCAACTCTAAACATGCGAGCAGACTCCATCCATGCGAAACTGTTTAATTAGCTGACATTGTTTTAATTGACTGACATTGTTCGTTTTCTTTTTCACACTTAAACTGCCATATATTCTAAACTCATAACTTCATCATTTGCATTTAATAATGGCAACAAGACGACGCCGAAACGACATGTTCTAGCGTTATTTCTTCTAAAATGTTTTTCGATTTCTTCTTTTATCAATTAAAACACACAAACATTTATAAACCAACTTGATACAACATGAAACGAGTCTTGCATTGTAAATGCTACTTGTTTCCAAATCTGTTTTGAACATTTCAAGAGATAGACACAAGCTAATGGATGTGTCTGTGCAGAGACATGCATCACTTAATTTTTAATAGCATTTACCAAGTAGCAACAACAACAGCAACAACAAGTTAAATTCATGTAGCAGGGACCAGTCATAGGGACATGTAGTAGCAACCGATTCCACTGCATTTAGAACTCATAATCTAGTTCTTCAAGGTTTCTGTTTAAAGTGCACCTAACCCCAAAATATTTTTTACGCTAATATAAATCTTTGCACCTATTTTAAAAACATTTCGCCATTATTTGCAGTTTTTGACTTTTTTATGGGCTTCAAAACTTACGATAAACTAAGCACCATTGGTTGCACGACCGAGTTAGAAGGGGCATGGGTCTATTCTTGATTTGACGTCACAAACTGCTTTGCATGCATGTTTACAAAGACTTAAGGAGATGCAAATCAGTTTGTGATGTCAAATCCAGAATAGACCCATGCCCTCACTAGCTCGGTCGTGTCCCAGATGGTGGCTAGATTTCGTAACTTTTACAGCCTATAAAAAGTCAAGACTGAGGGGGATTTCATAAAAAAAAGGCGTAATGCTTTTCGAACAGGTGCAAAGAGTTATTTTAGCGAAAAAATATTTTGGGGTTAGGTGCACTTAAATAAAGCAATATTGACTAGAAACAATGTGGCTTACTAATTGACAACTTTATTGTTAATTTATCACGTTGCCATCTGGATTTGCTATTTTTGTTACCTTTTATCCTTTGTAGAAGCGATTTTTCTATGCCTACGCCCGACTACAGTGTCACAGTTTGGTATCTCTTCTGCTTGTGTTGAGATTGATTGATCTATATTTGTCCCTATTCACCTGGCCAGTTGCACTTTACAAACTCTAATACGCTGCTTTTGCCATAAGGTATTTTAGACAAATAAATCCCAAGTTAAGATTCTAAGCTCCTTTGAATCATATTAGCTTAGATTTACGGTAGATTTTGCTACTTGCGTGGTTCGTTTTTCCTCCGGAGAGTTTTCTCGTCCGCCATTTTGAATTTTTATGTGGAATACTGCTGACCGCTCGTTCCCAGACTCCTGTTCCCCGTTACCGGTTCCCGGTTCCCCGTTCCTGGTTTTAGTAACATCCACCAAGAAGGAAGGAAGGGCGTAATTTTTTTCGGCTATAACACGCAAAATTGACACTTATTTACCTGCACTCGTTGTAGCTCTGTGTTACAACAGGTCCAAATGATAGAAATCGGATGCCATGTAAACGGAGTTGAATCGCTTTCCAAGTCGTTGGAGTGTTATTTTTACCACTCCGTCCGCAACATCTAAACCGAGAACAACTGCGTTTTGTGCTTTGCGTTTAACAAACTATGATGGTGAATGCTAACGTTCCGCGCTACAGTAATCTTGCTTCTGAGCTGCATTGAAATTACCTCTTCAAGTTGAAATTAGTTCTGTCTTCAGTTCGGTCAAACACTCACATGATGGCTCCGTTGTGCGAACGGATTACAAACTTGCTCCGTTTCAACTCCAGCAGCTAACATGGTGAAATCCGGTACAGCTTCAATTCGCTTCGAACGACGATAACAACAGTGTTTCAGGAAAAATCAAACACGTACCATATTTCAGAGCCAATAATTAGAAGATTTTTTTTTCCAAAACTTGTGTCGCTTCGTTCACTTTCGAGCAGCTTCTTTGATTCATTCAGCTTTGCAGTGAAACGCTGCAGCACTTCGCAAGGTTTTGGCTCCTTTTTCAGTCATGTGATCGATTCTTGTTCCCTTTTTATTTTTTTCTCACTTTTTCCCTTTCCGTCTTGATTTTTTAACAAAAAAATAGTGGTTAAGTTTTTAATAAAACAATTATTCTACTCGGGCTTGCTGGATATCAAATGATTATAACCAACTCGGCGCTACGCGGCTCGTTGGTTATCTATCATTCGATATCCAGCGTGCCCTCGTAGAATAATTGTTAATTAGTCACTAACAGAAACTCATTAGGAGTTGAAACGTGCAACTCCCGTTTTATGCTCGTGAATATTCATTTTTCAAACTACCATATTTGGAAACCCCTCGCTCCAGTCTACGCAGGAGTTGTGAGCTGAAGATGGCAACATGCTTGGCAAAAGTGCTCGGTAAATTATAAAGTTTAAGTTTCACATCCCTGGGTTTGGCCCAAACCCAGGTAGAAATTTGAACATCCGACTGACTGAACACGAACGAGCGACTAGAAATGGTGATATCAACAATCACATTGCTGAG
This sequence comes from Siderastrea radians, assembly GCA_964017195.1. NCBI lineage: Eukaryota > Metazoa > Cnidaria > Anthozoa > Scleractinia > Rhizangiidae > Siderastrea > Siderastrea radians. The sequence continues at coordinate 28,902,484 of OZ024896.1, read as the reverse complement.
CACCATTTAAAAACAAACCACAGAATCGACTGGGACTCTGCTAAATGCATTACCTACAGTACTAACTACTTTTAACGAATCACACTGGAAAGCTGGTTTACTAACTTAGAACAAACGCCACTGAACCGTTGCCAACAACTACCTGCACCTTACAAACGATTTATTGACGACGACAACAAGACAAAGAATAGACAAACCGACTAATTTTACTAACAGTAGACCAACGTACATTTGACTAACAAAAGACGGATCGAAACGCACCAATCACGTTTTACAATCTTCCCAGCCAATAACATCACGGCTTAACTGACACACGACCAATAACGAGTACGTCGACCAATCAGGACAACGACCAGAGACTTATAACATCTATTGACGATTCACAATTCACTTGTCTCTGATGATGACTTCCGCTCAGGTTGTCGAAAACGTCAGTCAATGTCACCTCAAACTGTCTTCCTCAGGACTACACTCACCCGGACGATCGTAATTTACCGACTCGTGGTTTACCATTGCTTCGTTCTATCATCACAGTTAAGTTTATTGTGGTAGACCGCTTTCCTCGAAAACGTACGTCTTGTTTGTCGCGCTGGCAACGGTGGTACACGACGAAAGCAAAGTTAATTACGGTAGAGTGACCTGGATCGTTATGTTTTTCGCGGGTTAAATTTGTTTATTTTGCGGACATTCCATCTAGTTTTTCGATACGCAGCTCTGGGACATCCTAACTATTTCTTTATTTGTTCTCATCTGCCTTGAACTTTCACAGTTGAAAGGCACCCTTATGCCAAGAACTCATTTGGAGACCGGGATTGTTAAGTGGCGGCAGCTGCATTTTACAAATATTGTAACATCTTTTTACTTTTTACTCTGGCCCAGGCCCTCAGTGCCAGGGTTGAAAAAAGGGACGATCTGTCATCGTCGACACAAATCTGCAAAATTGCGCAATCTTGTGACGTAGTTCCACTGCGCTTTGCTTGCCAGTAATTTTGTGATGTATCGCGAGCTTTGCGACGTAAAAGGATTGAAATTACGTTCGCGAGACTCAAACCTGCCATCAAAGCGAAAATGTCGAATGTAACTTAAACTAAAAATCGAAGGTTGTGATGTTAGAAAGAGAATAAGAGTAAAATTGCAAGTTTTTTTCCTGGGATTATTTTTAGTTCACACGTAGTGCACTGAAAATACTGTGAGTTTCAAAATAAATTGCGCGAGCAATGTGGGAACAGCTGATCGAACCTTTCTTTCACGGACTTTTTCCTTCAATTAAAATTAAAATTGAAATAGTAAACGAAGCTCATATTGAAAATCAAAGTCAACGACAACTGTAAAAGAATTTGTAAGAAATAGCGAATTTTGCGTTTCTTTTTTTTTTTCGCGTTTTAGTTTGTGTTTGTTTGTTTCTTTATTTGTTTTTTTTTTGTTTGTTTGTTTGTTTGATTGGTTGGTTGGTCAGTTTTGCTGTCGTTTTTTTTTTATTATTTTCTTTCTTTTTCGGTGGAGCAATTAAACTGCCTTTGGGATACCTCAGTAGCTTTGATTTTCGTTGTTTAGGAACTTATGACTAGCTGTCAGGCTAGCCTAGCTATATACAGCTATTTCGAGAAACGTTGTCGGAAAAAAACCCCAGAAAACTGCACAAGCCAATCCCGAAAGGTATTTTGGGTAGTTTCATCATTTCCGTGAAATCTTTAAAAAACATGGCAGGAGACGCCATGGACGTCTGTCTGCGTGTGCTGAAAGAAGCCCACAAAAACAGGTACGACACCTACAGTGTCAGGAAAGTACCTTGCTTTGCAACAGTCATGCAATTGAAGCAATACTTTCTGCAGAATTTTAAAGAGGAAATATTTCCAGCAACCGACACGACCTTCCAAATCGGCTACTACGCGGACGGAAACAAGAAATTCTCTATATCGTCCGAAATCCAGCTCGCCGAAGCGTTTTCTTTGGTAAAAAATGGGATGATAACATTGTGGGTGGATCCACATAAAGACGTTCCAAGGGGTTCTTCGGGCAAAAAGAGAAAAGGTAAGAAACACAATAAGCCATGTTTTGCACGTTTTGTTGCACCAAAAGTTAAGTGAGATTTTTTCCCTTGTTCTCAGTGATAATGATTATGATTATCACTATTCTGACTTAGGTAATCCCAGTAGTGCTCGAGATGATAGCGGGGACGGAGAGGAAGAAAACAGCTACGACTCTTGTCTTTCACGGCTTAGAGAGAAGCATACTCTTCCCGAGTTCAAATTGCGCTGCTGGGCGCGGATGGTGGTAAGGAAAATTTGAGTTGCCGAGAGTAATTTTCACCTTCTTTAGTTAAATTTCATATCCACCTTCAGACTATATTTTTATAAGATTGTTTGCTTCGTATTTTCTAAGGCGAGTTTTCAGCCAGAAGTTGTTTCCAAATGTCTACAAAAATTAGCATAAAACGCACGTGTTGCACGTTCTTGAGACTGAAATGCCTTGGACAAGTTTTGAGCTAATTTTACAACAACGAATTACACTTCTCCAATATAATTATTGGTCAAGGTTTTATGTTGTTTTTACCTCCTCTGATGAGCTCGAATTGAGATCGGCGGGTGTCCGTAAAAATAACTATTGAAAACAGGAATAGTTCAATTTGTATCATTTTATTCCATTACAGGTTAACGGAACCCACAAGAGTGAAGATAACCCTCCGAATGTTCCATTTTTTACTGGCAATTCGAAAGCGGCTTCAAAATCATTCAAAAGTCAAACATCAGGTGAAGTCAGTGGACAATCCACGGATGGCGCTGAAAGAAAGGCAAGAGAGGCATTTCTTAGCAGATGCTAGCGGCCTTTAAATGTGTATTATTTTCTTAACCAAACGCTTTTCTACTTGTAGGTGCGTATGCGTTCAAGCATTCTTCAGCAGCTCAAGGATCTCAAAGCATTGAAAGACGATGACGTCCTTACAGAAAACGAATTTTCTTTGCAAAAGGATAAACTGTTAAAAGAAATGAATTCTTTGTAGTTTTTTAATATGCGATAATAATCAAACATTCGTCATTAACACTGAATAAAATTCATTTGTTTATTTATCACAGGTATTCGGCATGTTGAATGTAGTTTCTGATCTGTTCATCAGTAACCTGAAGAAATGCTTCTTCCACCATAAATTTGGGATCCTGGCAAAATTGCCAGGCCGCGTCATTTTCCCTGATCCAGTTTTTTGTTTGGGCAAACAGTTCTTCGCATGGCATAAAATCCGGGCTGTATGGCGGAAGGAACACAACCATATGCTCCCGCGGCATGAATCCTGTTAACTACGGCGTCGGTGTGGTTGATAGCCGCATTATCTGTGGCAAATGAAAAATAAGGAAGAAATAAATTAATGTGATGCTAATCGCGTGAATCAGAGAGGGTTTACGGCGTCGGTGTGGTGGATAGCCGCATTATCTGTGGCAAATGAAAAATAAGGAAGAAATAAATTAATGTGATGCTAATCGCGTGAATCAGAGAGGGTTTAAATTTCAAATGGAAGGGAATGAAGTATCTGAGGAGTTACAAAAATATTTAATTTCATAACCACCGCCACATCGTAGTGTTGCAAGAAATTTTATGCTTACCCATTATGACCACTGATCGTGGATTGATGCCATTAAATGGAAGCAAGTTAGGGCAGAGCTTTTGATCCACAAACTCTTCAAATTTTGCCCCGTCGACCTTGCCCTGATAGATACCCAGTTCTATCATTCCTTCCGTACAAATAACGGGTATGGCCGTTATGCGCGGTCCCCAGTTCTGCGCCTGACGTTTGACCGTGGCTCTGTTACCGACTAGACTATAGCCATAGGTGCGAGAAAGTCTTTTGTCCTAAGAAAGTAAAAGGTTGACGAAAAAATTGTGATTTGTGAAAAATAATTGAAGAGTACAAAAAGTTGTAAAACAGCAATTGAATACTTACAAATCCGCTTTCGTCCAAAAACACCAACATTTCAGGATCCAGGAGACAAACATTGGACCTGAAAAGTACTCTTGCTTCCTCAGATCTTTGAAGGGCAATTCTTGCCAGCTTAAAATGATAAAACACGCTTAAATTGACACACCAGGAAAATGATGCAAATTTGCGAAATAAAAAGCCCTATTATAGTAAAGCGAGTATTTCACAAACCTTTTTGCGGGTGAAACTATTCCGTTTCAAATACCGCAATATGCTGGAAACAACATTTTCTGACCCTGTCTGTTCGTAGACATCGTAGGCAATCTCTGCAAGAGTTTTGTCCGGGTGTTCAAGAACAGCTTCCATAATTACGAACTCCACGTGTGGATGCATGGCAAAACTATTCAAAGGTCGCCCTAATTTCTCCCATTTTACTTCGCCAGTATTTAGGCATTTTGAAATATAGCGCTCCACCGTTCTTGGGGACATGAATAAAGTAGCCGCTACATCATCTACACTATAACCTAAAAACTCCTTCATCCATATGGCTCGCCATCTAAGATCGTCACTGTACGGACGAGGCATCGCGGGTTTAATGTATCAATTGACTTATTAAAATTCATTGACCGTATCCCAAAATACCTTTCGGGATTGGCTTGTGCAGTTTTTTGCTTTTTTCCGACAACGTTTCTCGAAATAGCTGTATATCAACATCCTAATGTTTATATAAACTACATGTGACGTGGAAGTTCACATTTCAAGGTGCTGTTGTAAGTTCTTGCTTATAACGCTGGTTAATAAAGCATTGTTTGGTATTGTACAGGTAAGGATGCTGACAATCAACGGTATGATTGGAAAAGCAGGAAGCAATAGAGACAGCTTCATTCAAGCAGATTTGGGGGATACCAAAGACGGAAACATACTGTCAATTGGCGCTGCACTGGATGAACGACACAAAATTGACGATTTGGTAATGGGAGTTCATTTTGAAATCACCAAAGGTGGACGACTCTTTTATATTAAAAAGGACTTCAAGTCCTTGGGATGTGTAGGGAACGTCAAAGGAGTGACTGTATTGAAAGGGACTAGGTAAGGCCCCCTAGACAGGTTTCGAAATTGAGGCGAACCCTTGGTAGGAAGCGACCGATGCAGTAACGCAGAACCAAAATAATACCTATGGCTCAAAACTGCATCTAAAAAAGGACCAATGCATAACTCACAACCCAAACACTCGGGTAAAAACTTTCAAACGCCATACAATATACCACTGTGTATACCAAAACCATAATTTTCAAACCCGTAAACACTCCTTCGCACCTCTCTGTGGCTATAAATCTCAAGTATCCCAACTTTTTGATGGAGTTTTGACAACTTTCTGGCTAGCCAATTAAAATGTAAGAACTTTGAAAAGGCATAGTTATCAATTTCTTGGAAATTAAATTGCCCAAATTAAAGGCCGCAGGCGAAGTTTGACTTCAGGGTTGTGTACCGTGAAGCAACTTAGAGTATGGTAGTCTAGCTATCGCAGAGTTCCCCTCCCCTCCCCCAGCATTTTTTCGCCTGCACCTATTAGACAGCTGGATAAAGAGACAATGTGAGTAATATTTCTTGTCTGAGGAAACAACACGACAACGCAGAGAGACCAACCTACAGTAGCTAATAATAACTTCCGGAGAGCAAAAAATGTGACTTGATGAATGCACCCCAGACGAGTCTTGTATTTTGACTAGTAAGATGAAACGGAAACCACTCAAAAGTTATGAAGATAAAATACTTTCTCAAGAGAGGGTTGTCCAATACACCCAGTATTGATGGATACAGCTGTTCTGGACGATGCTCTTATAACGGTTGCCAAAACCTACGTGGTCCACCTTTTCTGAATAAATCATGTTAGAATCAAATAATAATACACAAGTCGACGGGTCAAACATTGTTGTTCACATGCACCCTAAAAACAACGAAGTGGACGATGTTGAATAAAATCTGGAATGCATGAAAATCGTAATAATTGACTTTCATATTTTCAGCTGCTTGTTTCGTCTCAGTTTCAATGACGTCGTTGTCAAGGGGTTCAAAGGGCCGTTTACTGTGATACAGAACAGCGGTGCGAATGAATACCACATCGACATGCCGGATATTTTGCGCAACAAAAAACCAGGTTAGCCGCACAAGCTACTAAAATACAAACCCTATTCCTGAACGCTATCGATTTATTCTATCAATGTAACCTGAATTTTAGCGTGGTTACAGCGATTCCATCTTTCGTTTTCTACTAATACTGTAATTATTTTACATTGAGAAGATATTTCAAGAATCTGATAGTGTTTCATTGGAATGTCGAGCACCAATTATTGTGGCAGCGCCAGAGAGCGAGAAGAAAATGTTAGCAAATTCATACCGCTTTTAGTCACGAAAAGCAACAGGCCACAAAAACTTTGCCCAAACCCTTAAAGATTTAACTCTCGGACGTAGAAGCAAACTCATACCCAGTCGCGGTGGTTCAGGGTAGTGGGGGGAGGGGGGGTAGAATCCCCCTTAGCTTTTGGATAGGTTACAATATTTCCAAAACATTTTATCTTTAATACAGCTAACTGTACATAACTTGTGATTTGGTCTTCAAGTTGAAGTGAAGATTATTGATTTTGGCGCTGCTGGGGGTTTGTGATACCATCCAAATTCGGGGCAAAGATGGCCACCATCTTGGATTTTACTCAAAACTAGGAATTATCGAAACAAGAGGAAAACGGAAATTTTTCATGCAGGCTACGTAGAATAAGACATAATCTAAAGCCTTTTTGTCACCATTTTACAGTCTATCGAAAGAAAAGTAAAAAAAAAATGCAGTTTTATTCAAAAATAGCATGGCTTCATGCTACTTAAGACATGCAGCTCATAACCATAGCAACCAATTCGCACCAAACTTTGCCAAAATGTGTGTACGGGAAAAGCAGCACGTTCTTATCAAAATCCTCTTGAAAAATAGTTCATGATTTGATTGAACTTGCGAGTCTAATAATTACAGTGCGACTACTTGGACCGGGCCACTTGGAAGAAAATTGACGAATCACAGCCTTAATTGAGAACAAAAGAAGCCAACATTTTTTCATAAAAATTGAACTGTAACCAGGATAAGACATATTAAAAAATATAAAAAGCGTTCTCTGGTTTAAAAAGTTTAAGAGAAATATAAGCTTTCGGCTATTATACTATAGCCTTTAACGAATATAAAAAGAAATGAAAGCGCATGATTGGAAATATATGCAATGGAGGGTGTGAAAAGATTAAACACAAGAATACAATAGAAGTGTAAAAAAGCTAAAAATGGACAAAAACGGACAAAATAAGAATTACAATAAGATAGAGTATTGTCTTGGTAGCGGTTTGGAATTATTGTCTGCGCCGACGGTTTTGGCAGTATGCCAGGATTCTAGTGTTCTTCGAATACGGTAATTGCCTTTGTCTATCACGGTAGCGCCATCAAAATCAATTGAATGATTGTTTTGCCAAGCATGGTTGGCAATGTTCGAGCCTCTAGTATAATTTTTAAGATTTCGTTGATGTTCCTTTCTTCGGGTTTTAAAACATCTGCCAGTTTCTCCTACGTAACTCCAACAACAATCAGCAGACGGGATTTTGTAAACAACATTGCATTGTAGATCCAGGGGCTGCCTAAACTTAGAAGAAGGGAATTCTTGTTGCAGGGTTTTAGCTGGTTTGCTTACTACACGGATGTAATTTTTACGAAGTAATCTGGTGAGAGGTTCAGTCAATCCGCGGATATAGGGAAGACATGCGAAACCCAGGGATGTGTCAGATGGATCGGCCCATTTGAAGAACATGGACACTAATTCTTCCGGAGGAGGAGTTGTCGGGGCTGACTTCTTTTTTAAAATGTTGGAAATAACCGTTGGTGGGTAGCCATTGGCTTTCAATGCTTCCGTAACGTAACTAGTCTCGCGTGCTTTACCTTCACAAGTGCTAGGTAGGTTGGCTGCACGGAATAGGAGGGTCGAGGCCGCGCTGACTTTATGTTTAATTTCATGATGAGAAGAATAATCCAGATATCTATCAGTATGTGTCGGTTTCCGGTAAACGTCGATGACAGTAACACCATTTTTCCTGGAAACCAGGGTGTCCAAGAAAGAGATTTGTCCATTATTTTCTTCTTCGATAGTAAAAGCGATTTTTGGGTCAATGGAATTTAAAGTGTCATGAAGGGAGGAGACAGCGTCTTTCTTGATGATGACGAAGCTATCGTCAACATATCTTTTCCAAATCCTTGGTGTAACTGTAGAGGTGTTGATGGCTAATTCTTCAACCACCTCCATGCAAAGATTAGCAACAATAGGGCTAACAGGGCTGCCCATAGCACAACCGTGAACCTGCTTACACCAAGGATTTGGAAAAGATATGTTGACGATAGCTTCGTCATCATTAAGAAAGACGCTGTCTCCTCCTTTCATGACACTTTAAATTCCATTGACCCAAAAATCGCTTTTACTATCGAAGAAGAAAATAATGGACAAATCTCTTTCTTGGACACCCTGGTTTCCAGGAAAAATGGTGTTACTGTCATCGACGTTTACCGGAAACCGACACATACTGATAGATATCTGGATTATTCTTCTCATCATGAAATTAAACATAAAGTCAGCGCGGCCTCGACCCTCCTATTCCGTGCAGCCAACCTACCTAGCACTTGTGAAGGTAAAGCACGCGAGACTAGTTACGTTACGGAAGCATTGAAAGCCAATGGCAACCCACCAACGGTTATTTCCAACATTTTAAAAAAGAAGTCAGCCCCGACAACTCCTCCTCCGGAAGAATTAGTGTCCATGTTCTTCAAATGGGCCGATCCATCTGACACATCCCTGGGTTTCGCATGTCTTCCCTATATCCGCGGATTGACTGAACCTCTCACCAGATTACTTCGTAAAAATTACATCCGTGTAGTAAGCAAACCAGCTAAAACCCTGCAACAAGAATTCCCTTCTCCTAAGTTTAGGCAGCCCCTGGATCTACAATGCAATGTTGTTTACAAAATCCCATCTGCTGATTGTTGTTGGAGTTACGTAGGAGAAACTGGCAGATGTTTTAAAACCCGAAGAAAGGAACATCAACGAAATCTTAAAAATTATACTAGAGGCTCGAACATTGCCAACCATGCTTGGCAAAACAATCATTCAATTGATTTTGATGGCGCTACCGTGATAGACAAAGGCAATTACCGTATTCGAAGAACACTAGAATCCTGGCATACTGCCAAAACCGTCGGCGCAGACAATAATTCCAAACCGCTACCAAGACAATACTCTATCTTATTGTAATTCTTATTTTGTCCGTTTTTGTCCATTTTTAGCTTTTTTACACTTCTATTGTATTCTTGTGTTTAATCTTTTCACACCCTCCATTGCATATATTTCCAATCATGCGCTTTCATTTCTTTTTATATTCGTTAAAGGCTATAGTATAATAGCCGAAAGCTTATATTTCTCTTAAACTTTTTAAACCAGAGAACGCTTTTTATATTTTTTAATATTTTTTCAAAAGCTGACCAATAATGTTGAAGGATCTAGACAATACATCTCCAAATAAATTTCAAAGTCTAATTCTGCGGACCTCTCGGGAAGTAGTCTAATATTTTTCATTGCTTAGCTTCAATGGTGATGTTTGAAGGTTTTCAAACAGTGCGGTGTTTACTCGATGTGATCGAAAATATCTCGCCGATTGTTTGAATGCGCTACTCAAGCTATAAGCTAACGGTAAATGTAAATGTTTCCCAAATGCCTTTTGCCCAGAAAATACAATTGAGACTGAATCGAGAGGGCAGCATATACAGCAATAGTCGGCAACATTCCTAGCTATCACGAGATTACGTTTCAGACTTGCACCACGCTGAAATGGAACTAAAAGCTCGATTTGGATTTCCTTGCAGTATTGAGACCGCGGCTGCGAATTGAAAGGGCTGCAGAAGCCATAATCAATACATCAACGATAAGCACCTGTTGATCCAAAGAGCAGTTAGTGAATAAGGAGATTTATTATTGAACGATCAAAGCAGGCAAATGTCGTTATTCATCTTTAGATCTGTGTCTGTTTATATTAAACTCGCTGCGCTGAGCGAACGCTTCTCAGAATTGAGCAAGTTTGTTGCGTTACCGAATTTCTTTTTTTTTTTTTTCGGAAAAGGTTTCTTCTACAAACATACTCAGGCAGTAGCAGTACTACTGCAGCGAAAGCATTGTTTAAGGTTTGTTTATGGACAAAAAGTTTGCTGTCAATGGTGAATTCGACCTCCAAATGTTCTGCTCAAATTTAGGATCGAAAGTAACCAATCGTAGACGTGGCAGTTTCCCGAGAGGTCATGATCAGAGGTCACGGTTTCAAATTTTTTCGAACGTGCGTTGTCTGCCTGCTTCAACGTTATTGGTTGCTTACGAAAATACTTTGCTATCTTATGTTCTCCGTTAACGTTGTGATTGGTCAATTTTCTTCCAAGTGGCCCGGTCCGAGTAGTCGCACTGTAACAAGTTGATAAACCTATTTTTTCTTTTTTCAGTTCCAAAATGGCTGCCTTTAACGTTATTCATGCTATCAGGTAAGCAAAGCAAGTGTGTCTAAACCATTGCATACAGTAAGTACCTGTAAGAGGCAAGGAAACCATTCATCGCAGTTTCCGTAAGCGCCCACTAGAGACCCATAGAGTGGTAACATCCACATTCTCCTCACTATTCTCCTTATATTTCTCATGCGGTTACTAGTTGGGAGAATTTGATTAAAAATCATGAATTTGATCATTGGTGACCATTTCCTTTATTCTCATGATCTGCATGTTTGATCGAGTAGTAACACTGTAAGGAGAAATTAGATGCTTGTCACTCTTGGGGCTAGAAAGGTTTTAACCTTTTAAGGCGATTTTTCATGCAATTTCAGCTGAAGCGATTTTTCCCTACAAAGTTGTTCTATTTTTACACGTGCTGATTTCCTAACAGGAAATTCATGTACGCCCTTTTCAAATCGTCTTTTTACGTACCTCTCAGGTCTAAAACAGACAACCGAGTTGATTATCATCTGCACGAAATTTCGCCTGGAAAATAAAATGCACGATCTCTGTGGGGAAAAAAGAAACGGAACCTTGTGACGTAACTGAAATAATAAGTGAAAATAATGCCTTTCTCTATCGATTTTATACAGACACAACAACCTGGTTTGAGATCATGCACTTCAGCGGTAATTATCCACTCATCAAGATTCGCCAGTCTCCTGGCAACCGAGTTAATTACGAGGTTAACGAAGATGGCGTCATCGAGTTGAAAACCAATGACGGTGAAGTTGTGGTCAAGATACGTATCACAGGCTACGTCACCAATGCTGACGTCATTGACGACTAAGCAACTGATAAACACCTCTACCTAAAACACGCAATTTGAAGATTTAAAAGATGTTACAGCATGAAATAAATATTATAACATATACTGCTCTAAATGGCGTCACAAATATGTTCTTTCCAACGTTGACATTTTGTTATAAATGTCTCTACGCAATAAACCTACTCTAGCAATAAAGCGTGTAAATTCGATTACACGGTCAAGGCAGTTGTGGTGTTCTTATTCCTACCCGCGACCACCTATAATCTAGCTCTGTTTTGGATATTTTGGTGAGGACAATAATGAGGAGAAAAAAGTAACATTTTTGCTGGTATTTAATTATAGCATCAGCATCATCATCATCATCGTCATCATCGTCATCATCATCATCATAATGGTTTATTTAACAGATCTATCAGGTGGCTTTTCTCTGTTAAAGTACATAGTTTCTAGATCGATCTTGTTCCATTTCTAGGGTTGGATATACCTTTTCTTGCTTAGCAGGCCAACAATATTTTAGCCTTTTATTTTGATAAGAAAAATCACAAAATTGGGCAGTCACCCGCCATATTGGGAATTATTCCCAAGACAGAATCCAATATGGTATGATTACTGCGCGAATACGAAAATCGCTAGCGAAAACAATGAAAAGGTAGCGGTTCTGTCACTGCTCATTTGTTTACATTTTCTACATGCGGTTCAAGCTCCCACTCAATAGCTAACTAGCCGGAACATTGACATGTCAAAGTCAAATAATAGTGTTCAGGAAATTTAGTAAACTTTACAAGCAGTTTCTGATAGGAACACGTAACGATAAAATAAATGGGATAAAAAATGCCACTTATGTTTTCCAATAAAATTACGAATACCACCATTATTAAGGAAGCAAACCCAAAACAACGGTCCAGTTTTGTTTAAAACAGTTAAACTAAGCTCATCTTAATTGCACTGAAACTGTACATAAGTCCCTTTGGCCACGGATGGTCAGAATGGAAGTGAATTGCAACTTGAAAAAATCGGGTCAATTTTTTTTTCGAGTTTCCCTCGTGTCTAGCAGAAACCATTATAAACTGACTACGTTTGTTCTCCTTGTAAGAATTCATTTGATTTGTTCCTTTTGCAGTTCTAGGACCACTTTGTGTATAAGGAAAAAGGAAATGGTCTTCGTTTCAATTTAACCAGAATTTTGACTCCAACACATTAAGAACACCTATGACATAGCCTTGACTTGTAATTTACGTCCCGGCTTTTCACTGCGTTCTAGTTGCTTTTCAACCTGAGTATCGGGCTTTTCGAGGAGTGGGAAGGGGGGTGTGTGGGAAGGGGTTGGGTGTGGGGAGGGGGGGTGGGAAGGGGAGGTGGGAAGGGGGTGGGAAGGGGGGGTGGGAAGGGGAGGGGGGAAGGGAGGCCTAGGGAAGGCCTGATACTCAGGTAAGCTTTTTTGCCTCCTTCCTAGCTGAGATTTGGTCTTGTTCGTACTTTTTTTTCCCAGGGGGGTGTGGCTTATGCAGGAACGTGCCGCTGGACAGGGTATGGTTTTTGGCCTATCGGTCCTAAACTTTATGCAAGACTGTTCTAAGCAGGGTCTGAACTTGTCCTAAACAGGGCATGGTTGCACGATTGTCATCGTAAAAAAATGACTTATACAGCATCTAGCAATCCTAGATCGGTGTTGTTTGCTGATCTTAAAACGCTTCAAAATTATGTAAAACAAGAGTGTGTGTATTTTGTTATTTGTCTTAAATAGGGTCCTAAAATAGAAGACGATGAACTTAACAGGGTTGGTATTTTTGGGCTTTTTTGACTTAAACAAGGTCAGGGTTTCAGACCCTCAGCGGCACCCCTACACCCAAACATGGGTCAAGTACCCCCCCCTCTCTCTCCCAAGCTTCCTATTTCTTTGCTCTGTAGTAAAGCAAAAGAAATTTTTTACCTTTCAATCACCTATGGTAGCTTTTATCCTTATACTTTCATTTGCTCTCCAGGGTCAAGGTGCTGTGGTGGAAAGCTATCGAATAAAAAAGCACTGCGAGTAGTGTTGGTGTTTGTGGTTTAAGTAACGAGGAAATCGGTTAGATCCCATGGGTTACAAGTTATAGCGGAATGCTCAACTCCAACTCAATACGCTAGTTACCTTTTAATGTAACCACGTGTGTCTTTTAACCTTGGATCATTTTAAAAGCACCGTCGAAAGACCCGCTTTTCGGACACCCGGTTAATGAGGATGCCTCGTTATTACGGACAGTTTCCTTGATTCCGACCCAAACCTAAAAATCCGAAAATTTTTTCAGAGTTTGTGTAGTTCGAGGCGACACACTTTTCTTCAAAACAAAGATATTTGTACGCAGGGGATTTCTCAATTTAGTATAACGTAACCAGCGAAGCTTTCAATACCTTTCAGTTTTCCTTGGAAAAGGGAAGACAGAAATTCCCTCCGAAACTCCAATAGGCTATGAAGTCACTCACAAATCTCTTCGGACTAGATATCGACTTTAGCGGGGAATAGGGTACTTTCCTGAACCGTGGAATGGCACTTTTCAGTCTTTCTTGAGAAGCGTGCAGGAGTCGTGATTTGTCATTGTTACCTGTGAAGCGAGACTCGTGTGTTTTTAATTGTCGTGGATTGTGATTTTGTAGCCATCATGCAAATGGTCGTGAAAAGTAATACGTTTTCAGTGAAACGTGATCAGGACCCCGCCCCCCATGCCCCCCCCCCCCCCCAGACTTGATGATCTACCGCAAAAGTAAACGATATTCAAGGGAGGTATTAAAAACGTTACTTGTAGACTACGAGCAGTCTCTCTTTCCGCTCAGGGATACTTGAGGAAATCGCCCGCCGCGTTAAAACGTGAAGCGCCTGTCGAGCCTCTAGTGTAGTGAGTTGGCTTGACACATGCGTCACGTCTCAACACGGCAGGCGATTTCTCGCTCGCTCGCTTGTTCGTTTTTCGTTCAGTCCTTGACTATCCCTGAGTGGAAACAGAGACTGCTCGTAGTCTTCGTTACCTCTGTCCTCCAGTCATCAAGCTAAACGCCATAATAGACAATTTCTAGTAAGTCATTTGGAATTTTTATTTTCTTTTTTTCTCTTTATCACGGCAACCTGAAATGAAAATCGCATTTTTTCTTATTTTCTGCAAAGTATAAAAGAATATAATGTTTAGCGAAATAAACTGAGATCGCGCAGGGATACTGCTTTTTTCAGTCCGCTGTTGTGCGTTACACTCCATGACCGTTTACAACTGTTGCTATGGTAGTAAACGTCACGCTCACACTTCATAAATTCAGACCAGAATAATCAACAAAACAGATTTCTGTTCGAAAGACCATTTTAGGAGGAAACGATAATTTTTTCTCCCGTTTCACCGGAGTCATATCCATGGAAATCATAATCTGTACTTTAGGGGTTAAAGTGTGTTCATAATGAGTAAGAAAGGCAAACATCGGCGACTTTCGTGGCAACAAAATCACTTCATTCTTCGTCATGGAGATTCCACTGTCGTCTCGAACGCCTTCAGTTAATACCGCGAACGACGATCTGGCCGGAAATTCGTCCGCTTTGGTAAAAGACAATTTCAGTTCGATTGAACCAAGCACAGTGGATGATGATCTTGATAAGGAAGGAAAGCAAAGCGAATATGCAGGTTCTGTAGGCGAGGATTTCGACGAGGATGAAGAACACGTTCCAAGCCCGGAAAAAGCGCGAACAGTACGAACAGTAATAAATGCCCATTCCAAGCGCGCAGGGATCACTTCAAACAAAAAGAAATCTATTCGCAAACGGCGTGTCACGGCCAATTTGTCCGCAACAAAATATGATATTGGTGAGTAAATCACACAATGTTATTTAAATCTACAAGGCAAAAATTTATTTTCATGATCATAGTCCCGTACTCCATTATTGAAATTACCAAGGTAACAACGTTGGCTGACCCGATTACTACGATTGCAACATGTATTATTACGCTTGTCAACCTTTAGAAGGTTTCCATAGTGTTTTGGGTTTCTCCCTATTTGCAGTGATATGTTTGATTTCTTGAGGCCAAATAATCGTTCTCATTGTCCTCGTTACATTCAGGGCATGAATTACAGACGATTTTCAAAAGATTTACTTAATTAATTCTTTGTTTCGAAGATGTGTTTTGCTATCCCTCTTCGCCACTGGTAAATGAAGGTTTCGAAACGATTGAAGTGATTAAAATTAGAGCGCGTAAATTTGGCACAACGTTTTGTTTCGTAGCAGGTTGCTTAGCATACAAGTACAACGTTTTATCTAAATATATAATGAATTTGTACCTTACGAAGAGCCCAGAGGCCAATTTTCAACTTACATAAAGCATGGTAACATTTTATTGTTTTACATGTAAGTACATTGGGTTTTCTAAGTTGTCAAATCATGTCTAGAAAGAATTCTTGAAGTTTACAATGCAAGTGGTATTGTTTGAAGAAACAGTTAAGTGTACTGTTTATTTTTTCCAATGTACAGTTCGTAAAGTTTGTCTTCAAAGTGGAATGTACATCTCAAGAGATGACGACTTCAATAGGTAAGAGAAGTTTTGTTTGTCTGCAACAAAATCAATATACTGTGGCTCAAGTGAACTTTGATTATTAAATGTTATTCGCCAAATATAATGAGTTTGTACCTGATATCGGGGATGTTCAGGGGGTGGGGGTACTTCCACAAATAATCCACAGTATTTGGGTAAGTGACACTGTGAAGGGTATGGTTTTTAATCAGTTACGTCTGGGATAGTGGGTATAGAAATCAGAGAGTTTTGGTTTGAGTAGGGTATCATTTATCGTCAATCTGATCAGCTGTATGAAAAATTGGTAAGGGTTTTAAAGTTCCAGTAGCCCACCCCCACCCAAAGATTCACAGAATGCACCACCCCCCTGGGGGAATGTACTGGTGGTGCCTGGTATTGTGGTCTGGTTTGTTAACTTTACAGTGAAACCTCTATTAAGCGGACACCCCCGGGACTACTCACTAGTGCCTGCTTAATTAATAGTGTGTCCGCTAAATACAGGCTAGTTTTACAGAAAAATATGGGCAGAAACATTTGGAACTCACTGGTGCTTGTGTCCACTTAATATAGGGTGTCTGCTCAATATGAGGTCTACTTAATACAGGCTTCACTGTATCTGTAATTCATGGGTCAGAGGGGTGGGTGGGTGAGTCCACAAATGGACTGACAGTAGATGTCATTATATGCCTTACCAAGATGACATCCTATCTTCCCTTTTGGTTATAGTAAAGTACATTTGAACCTGTACATGGGAATATTGCTATTTAAACTGCATTACAATGGTTGTCATTGTGCTATTGTACTGTATATCATATCAGAGATCTTATCAAATCATATATCATATCATAATGTATATCATAATCATATCATTCAATACATACATGTGCATGTATCATAATTATCATCTCACGATATCAAAACAAATTTGTAATTTAATACCATCTGTCAGATATTATAAAATATGCTGCAGTAAACTTCATCTTCAGATTCATCTCCTGACCTGGCCATGGGAGTGGGTGAAAATTAGACATTGGACAGACCTTAGTTTTTTTAAATTGACAATTGAGGAAGTTTTGTCAGGATGCTGGCTGATTATTTCCTTGCCAAACTCTCAAGTTGCAAATTAGGAGCTGTCCTTAATGCCTTACCTTAGTGACCCTTGATCAACCTGACTTTATCAATGTTGGTCTTTATTAGTAAACCTTATTTTGGGGGGGCCCGGGGGACAGAGGGTATAAACTTCCCATTTCCCATACCCTTTAATCCCAGTTCCCATAATGTTTTTGTTGGACCCCGCTTTGCACTTTTTTGATTGCAAAATATTGCACGGCGTTGTGTAATTTCCCCCTATTTCTCCCGCTTCTTGCCACTTTGGAAATTCGGCTTGCCCTGCCCCCTATTCTCCCATGCTCCCACCCCTGGCAGTCCCCCTTCACTCATTTACATTGTAGCTGTGTGATGCTCACTCAACACATTGATTACCCCTTACAAACATGAGAATGTGACATTAGCCCAAGGTGATTAGCTCTATTAATTCAATCCATAGCTCATCTACATCTATTACATTTATTTAGTGAAGCTTAATGAGATGTAATAAATGTTTCATGATTTCTTAGCACTTTTCTTATATGGAGTGACTCAGCAGTGCCTGTTGAGAGAATCATTGAGCTGAAGTCATTTCAGGTGAAATTGATTTTTATTGTTTGTTAGAGCATAATATTATTTGCAATAAATTAACTGTAAAGTTCAACAACAATTTTTTTTGTCACTAATTAGTATAAACTAAAGGAAGTTACAGCTACATGTATACACAAGCCTTAAATGTTGTAATGTTTTTTTTTTATTAAACAATATTGCAATAAAGCTGAGCACTTGACTACTGCATTCAAAATATTTTTACATATTAAGCAACAATTATTTTTAACTTATTTATTTATTATTATTATTATTATTATTATTATTATTATTATTATTATTATTATAATTATTATTTTTTGTTTTGTTTTGTTTTGTTTTTCCATATGAAGAAAATTAACCACTTTCCAAGTATGGGAGAGATATGTAGAAAGGACAATCTTGCTCGGAACATGGCAAAGTAAGTAATATTATAATGTATTTTAATTAATGACTTTTTAAATGATTTGCCTGTACACTGTGTATTAAACTTTACTCACAAATTTGTAATGAAATGCTACCTACTACTAGAGTGCGAAAGAAAATACAAATTACAAATTTGTAAAATTTTGTACACAATTTAGTTGTTTGTACAATTTAGTTGTAAAATTGTTGAAGCATGCATGAACATTGACTAGATGACTATAGCTAGATGAAATTGACTCTTCACAAAGTTGACTGTTTACAAAATTGTGTAAATATGTGCAATTTTGTTTTATAAATGTTTCACAAAAATAATGTTTGCACTCTATTATTAAACATTTTATTAATAGAGTACCACAAATGCTTTTCAATAATTTTGATAAAAAGTATACAAAATTTCAGAGTTATGCAAAGCTGCATGCTGAGACCACTACATTTTCTAGAGCTTATTGTAATTATCTCTTTTTAACAAATATAGAATGCAGAGAGCTCATCCAGAAGAGTACAACTTTATTCCCCAAACATGGGTTCTGCCAGCAGAGTATCCTTTATGTTTTATTGTGCAGACTTACATGCAGTAAATTCTCTATCTAGCCTTAGAAAATTAACAGCTGACGTTTTGGGAAGTCGCCACTTGAGCCCTTGCAAAACAACATCTGAGTAACAAGCGTAGAAATTCCATACTGATGCCATGTCACTACCCAGATCTAGGTAGTGCTTCTGATTGGTTGAAAGGCCAGGGAATTTCGTTTCAACCAATCGGAAGTATTACTCAGACATTGTTTTGTGAGGACTCAAGTGGCGACCTCGCAAGACGTTGGCTGTTTTCTCAGGCTATGAATCTTCTATTACTGGTAACCCTTCTCTCTAATAAGCCCCCCTCTCTCTTTTAAGCAACCCTCCCCCTTTTCCTTCACAACCTAAACAACATTTAACAGCAGGGAAAAACAGGTGCATTTTGCCATATCAATCCAGGTACAAACTAAGGTACACTATCTGCAAGCATTGTGGAAAAATTTACTTGTACTCATCGCACAGAATCAAGCGACGGGTCGGACTTTGAACTAGCCCCAGGCTCTCGGGAAGCCTTCGATTGAAAACGGTCATGAGTTTTTAGTCGAAAATTTAAAGATCGAGAACGAAAACTGTAAATTCATCACAATATATCAAAAGATCGAAGCATCTGATCAAAAAGTGCGGAAGCTAAAATAAAATCGATCACGATTCATAACTTCCTAAAGAAAAAAACAACCAAATACCAGCAACGGATCAAGTAGCTTTTCGACTGCGAATATTGCCCAGACAGAGCCTCAAAATGTATGGAATTTAACAGCAGAAGGACTTTTCAGCCACCCGACAGAAAATCTAAGGCACTAGACAAAAAGTGCGGAAACTAAAAATTAAGTTCAATATATGTATTAATAATAGCAGTAAAAAATAAAAACATACTTGTTGTCGGACAGCTAGCCTTTTTCTGTTGAAATTTTCCTACTAGTTGGCATTGGGGCGCGCGATAAATACTGCAAAAACAAAAGCTGCACAGCTGCAGTTTTCACCTCCATCGATTCCATTTTGGCCGCCATTTTGAAATACAAGAGAAATCACCATAGCAACAGTAAGTTTAGTGACCAGGTTTCGCTTTGCTGGTCAAATCTAAAGGCCTGGTTGTCAAGTATTCCCGCGAAAGTGGCAAAACGTGTTTTGCTGATGTGTGCAAAAATACGCAATTAGCGCACCAAAAGGATAGTTTTACAGTTTTCTGAAAGAAAAAAATGCTGATATCGTTTTAAGGAAAACTGTTCTTTTGCCTTTTCTTTTTTCTAAATTTAGAACGGGGATCCTTAAAGAAACAGAGGGCATGAAGTAGATGAAACTGTTTCTCAGAGATCAATTTGAGCGTTGAATTGCACTCAAATTATGCTTTTACTGACAGAAATGGTGAAAGAAAATTGAATAGGAAAATTTCAGATTTTGAAGAATTCTCTTAAGTTAGGTGTTTATCTCTTGCGAATTTGCTATTTTAGGAAAAATAAAAATGTGCACCACTCCAATCCCCCCCTCCACCCCCTTCCTAAAAAAAGACACCAAGAGGCAGGCAATGGCTAAGTTGTTGGCAAAGCTTTTTTAAAAGAGTTATCATAAGTGGCAGAACAAGATAATATGAGGTTAAAAATTTCTCACACTTTAATTGCCATTCTCCCCCCCCTCCCCCATCACCTTTCTACTCTAGGCCCACACCTCCATGGAGAGTCTACATATCACATTACAAGCTATAGCTAAACTATCAGGAAAACAGCAAAATGACTCACTAGACAGTAACAATTTATATTCCATATAAAGACAATGCTTCAGGTATTCCAACACTTTACAAGACTTAAGTCAAAGTTAACTTCTAAGATTTGAATGTTTGGGTTTTTTTTTCACATAAAAGCAACTGGAGTCAGTCCAGCACAAGTGTCAAAAAGTAGTAAAAAGGATACCATGGATACCATGGATACCATGTAATACCATGTAATTATGCAAATATCAGTCCCATCTGCTGACTTCTTCTAGCTAGCCAATATAATGTAAATATGTCATATCACTTTATGCATATTGTGACTGGCTCTGTCACATAGCTTGTGTAAATGGAAAAGTAATTCAATTAGATGTTTTTTTTTTACAAAACATTACAATTTTCTTTTATTTTTTCCAGACCTTATATTTTTCATTGTTTTCAAAGTTTTAGTCTTAGGGTTTTTCCATAACATTTTTCCTTTGACAATACCTTGACCCATTACCTTAAATTATTCTCTCTTTATCTTACTGGTAAAGGGAGAAAACTTTTGTTGCACCACAAATCAATTGGAAGTAGAAAAATAAACTGACAATAAACATCTAACATTAAAGAGCATGAATAATTTTATTGTAAAGCTTCAGGCAATGCACCATCCTGCTCAAGTACTGGGGTAAACTTATTTTTATGAATTTGAAATTCCAGAGGACTCTGTTAACTCGCTTGTGTGTATCCCCATTATGTAAGGTGAACAGCATTTCTAAACCATCACATAAGACATCTGAGTTCCAACTGACAAGCTAACTTTGAACAGGTTAGTTTTGGAAGTTTGCATTTTAAAACTGGATATTCCTGCCATGTTCAAACCCAAACAAATTAAACCATAACACTATTAACAGTTTTGAGCTTTTATGACTAATCAGGTTTCAGAGTTTGGTACTGTTAGTGAGTTTCCTTCAATCTTCTCAGGTGATAAATTAAAAAAAAAAAACTCATGGCTTGACTGACTGGTTTCATTAAATGATATGTAGAAGCAACACTTTCTTTTGATTTGTCCTGAAGATGGACAAATGATTCTTTATGGTTGAGGTGCTTCAATTAAATCCGACTCCTTAATTGAATCAGTTGTTTCAGCAGTCCATTTAATGATTCTTGTTTTCTAAATTCACCAGCTAGTCACCTGTGTTACAAATAAACAAAACTTCAATCAGCAGATGAAATATCCATTGTTAGAACCATTAAGTTTAACTCCCATCTAAAACTATACAAATAATTCATCTTTCTAAGCCTTTTAAAAAGTAACCAAAAGTCTTCAACAGATGCAAATTTCTAACAGAAATTTTTAAACCATTTATTTTTGGTTGCAAATTCCTACACTTCACATAAGATCACACATGTCTAAAAACGATTGTACATTTCTTTTTCATAGTCTTCCATCACTCCACAGCTGTAGTATTAAAACTGTGAGCTAAATCACTTGACCTTAACTTACAGAGGATATATTCAAGTACTTTTTAATTAAACTTAAGTTATTATAAAGCTTATTATGTCAGCCAATGTGAATTATTGAATTATATTTAAGCTTATATTATTAAATTTCACAAGTCGTATTCTTCCTAAAAGATCGCAATTCTGAACGTCGCTAATTGCTGCTATAAGTTTATCACACGACAGCACGACCTTAAGCTTAAGTTTTAAGAAACATAAAATCGTTTGCACACGTGAATTTAACCGTTCGATAAACACTTACCGGCAAAAGTTCTTTGTAAAACATCCTTTTCTTTACAAGGCCTCTTCTTACGAACAGCACCTATCTTCCGAGCTTTATTGCAGCAGTGGTCACCCTTTTACGAGTCAAAACAAAGACCGTGGAGCTGTTTGTTTACCTTTACTCGGACGCCATTTTTCTTTTCATGTGATCTATTTGTCTCAAGGTCATGGAAGGTCACAGCCAGCTAGCCAATTGCGTGCGCGGAAAAACAATGGCATTGTTTAAGCCATGACCCTACCTAGTTTCCAAGCCCCCCAATTTGGATGTCGCAAAAGAAGCCAGAATTCTGTGCGATGACTGGTGTTAAATGCTAAAAGAAATAAGGGACCCCTCTCAAATAAGTCCTGCTCCTCCCCATTGAAGTCAATAAATAAGGCCCCGGGGGCTTTTTAGAGGATTTATGGTAATGTATATGGATTGATTGCAGGATGTCCAGCTGAAACCATTCAGACTATCATATTTAACGGCAAAATATCAGAATTTGTATGGGATTTGATAGTTGAAGTACTAATGTGTAGAAGAAGAAAGTAGAAAAAGATAATTGTAATAAATTAAGACATTTTAGTTACAATTAGCACATCAAAATGTGCTGGTCAAATGGATTAAAGATTTAGTTTGACAATAAAGAGACAAGCAATATACAAGTCATGTAATCATGGTAAATTAACTCTACCTTTGTCATTCTGTATGCTATCCCGATATGTTCCTTAATTACACCGTCCTCAATCAGATATGCCACATTTCAAGGTTACTGTAGAGAACTAAAGAAAAGAAAGAAACACAAAACGTTCATTGTAAAACCAGCTAATGGTGCCATGGGGAATGGGTAAGAAT
Source organism: Siderastrea radians (assembly GCA_964017195.1). NCBI lineage: Eukaryota > Metazoa > Cnidaria > Anthozoa > Scleractinia > Rhizangiidae > Siderastrea > Siderastrea radians. The sequence continues at coordinate 28,879,704 of OZ024896.1, read as the reverse complement.
GTGAAGCTCACTTAATTGTTATGTAGTAAATGCATCCGATGTAATTTGTTGCAATTGCTGACTATAATAGTAATATTTAATACAATAATAATAGTACACCTTTTGCCCTTCATTAACGGAAAATAGAAATTCATTTTATTTTACGGGAAATCAATAACATCTTAGGAATAACATTTTCACGAAGAAATGTTCATTTTAATCTCCGTTGGTTCATTTGCGTGCTAATGCATCTTCAATAACATCATTGGAATGTCATTTTCTTCTATTGTAAAGTCTATTATGCCTTTGGAAACACATTTTCATAAATAATACAGTCGTTTACATTTTTTGAAAGTCATTACTGCCAAGTACATTACCGTCCATAATAAACAAAGTTCATTTTTAACCTTCAATGTGTTCGCGGTTATTAGACGACGCGGTACATATGTCTGCATGAATTTGTACCACCCTGCGCACTTTGCAACCGTAATGGTATTCATGTTCCTTTGAGATGCTTCTAAGAGAATTCTTTGTCGATACTCTCCAAGTGGAATGCCTTGTCGTCGACCTTCGTCTCGGTCATCTATTGTTGCTTGAATGTCAGGGCGTGAAATGTCGGCTTTTATTGCAGCCTTTAAAGCACTTATGGCTTGCTCTACAATATTCAGGAACGGCGAATAGGGGGGCAGCATCTTTATCTTGATTCTTCCTCTGGGACAATCTGCGTTTCAATGTGCAGGGGCGTTGTCAAACACCAAGAAGGGTTGGTTGTCGGGATTAACTCGTCTTCCGACTTCTCCCAAAAAATCGTTGTAAAGTTGCCCGTTCATCCCACCAATACGAGCTGTGTGGTAGACAAGGCCATTTGTCGGCGATACAGCCAAACAAATTGTCACATTTCTGCCACGTTGACCTGAAACTTAACGATAAGCACGTTCCCCAACTCTCGCCTTTCCATAACTTCTCGCTGTCGAGATGTTGTGGCCACATTCGTCAATGAAGATGCAGTCGTTGATGACCCCTTGCGTCATAAACCAGTTGGCATATTCACAGCGTCGCTCTATCACGTCGGGTCTGTTGCGAGCAGCTGGTACTGCTCTGGCCATCTTTACACTTTTCAGCATTCCATCCATAGTCTTTCCAATCGTTCTATCGCACACCGAAGGTTTAGCAGGTAGTCGCCTTCGAAGTTCTTCATTTATCTGTTGCAATGTAAGGAGGCAGTTTTCGTTTAAAATTTCATTTATAGGGGGCACCCAACGAGAAACTTTTAGCAAAATACTTGAGATATCATTTTCAGCTTTCTTAGATTGTTTCAGAGCTTTTTAAAGGCATATTTGTGTAAGCCAATACAGATTGGTCTATTCGGCGTTCTTAGCTGAAAATTTAGGCCACAGAAAATTTTAGGAAACAGAATCCTATCCACCGAATTTCCGAGCTTCTGATGGCTCTCCGAAAATGCTAGCTGACCTTTTTTGCACTCTAAACGACATATTTGTCCCTATGAAAACAACAGGAACTAATGAGTCCTCTTGTTACGAAGTCCGAGGTGATGTTCCGCCAAAGAAAATTCTCTAGCTTTCACCGCAACTGAATCCGAATATCTCAGGCGATTTTAGGCCTTCCGAACAGATATTTCCCGAAACGAACCGTTGGGTGCCCCTGATTTATGCAATCTCTCATCTCATTATCAACTCTAACGTTATTTCGTCCGCCACGAGGTCTTTTGTTTACTCTTCCTTCACGAAGGTAGGTTGCTACAATGCTTCTGGCCGTGCTCCTATTCACACCCAATGTGTCAGCGACTGATAGGTAGTCTTCTGTGGGATCCTCAAAGGCTCTGACAATCCTTCTACGGACTTCGTTTGGAATTCTATTTCGTCTTGGGGGCATGCTGCATTCACTCTTAAAACGGCAAAACAGTTTGTGTGTGTTTACAGTGTACATGCACAGTATATATACATGCTTGATCTTTTGTTCTACTGTACTGTTCAAATTGCATTGTCCAGAGAGGGTCTTTGGCAAACCGCATATCACCCAAGAGGCACAATGGAGATAAACTACATGAACATGTAACGCTGCGCTCCTATTGGCCGTACCTGAATATCGTAGAACAGGCAATAAGCACTTAACACTGTAAGGTGCTTAAACAGGGCAGTACAAATATACATGTCAAGTACAAGAAAGCCGACATTTCTCGCCCTTGAATGTTCAGTACATGCCGAAAGACACAACTGATGGCAGAGAGGGAGTTCAGCAACAGACCACTCCAGTTAGACCAGTTACAGAACATCATTTGCGTATTCTGTTACCAAATACGGCTGCAAAAAGAACGCAGGATTCCCCAAAAACATAGAGGGTTTAATCGAACTTCACTATTTAATTAACTTATTTATTCATTACTTGCCAGAAATGACTTTCAAAAAATGTAAACGGCAGTGTTATTGATGTTAATGTTTTTCCAAAGACATATAATAGACTTTTCAATAAAGAACATGACATTCCAGTGATGTTATTGAAGATGCATTAGCATGGTAATTGTGCAAATGAACCAACGGATGACTAAAATGAACATTTCGTCGTGAAAATGTTATTCCTAAGATGTTATTGATTTCCCGTAAAATAAAATGAATTTCTATTTTCCGTTAATGAAGGGCAAAAGGTGTAATAATCTATGTCATTATGCCCTTTCGATAAATATGAAATTGAAATGAAAACAGACGCAAATTTCTTGTAATTTCAGAATTTCCTTGATAAGAAATGGAGATCGCGTCCCATCCCATGAGCAGATAGTAATACAAGAATACATCGACAGAGTAAGGCATTGACAGAGTTTATATGTAGTATTTTTTATAATAATTTTTGTTATTCACTGGTAGGTATCATTTGTCATCAAAATTATTTTAATTTTTTAAAGATATAAATATCCCATAGTCACATTAGGACAATTTGCCTTGTCATGGTAGGTGTGCTCTAAGAGCCATTTTCCCCGTGTGGAACTGATTTGATCCAAAACTAGTTGTTTCATTGTAAAAAAAAAAAGTTGTTTTATTGTGCTAATAATCACACGATCAGTCCTAAAGTAGGTACCGCAAAGCGTACAAGATATCTTCTTTATGGGACGTCCCATTGTAGAGGATTGTATCCGTAAAGGTTGTTTTTAATATCCCCATAAAAATCCTGAAACTGAGTTTGTTGTTGACACCATTCTTTGCGTTGAGTTGATTGGCCTTGCCATCATAGATTATTTACTGCTAATTCCGGCCCCTGACTATACTTCGCTGGAAATGCACTTAATTATTCCATTACTACCTCATTTTCCTATAAATTATAAGCTAGGACAGGCGGACAGTTTTTTGCTGTGCGGACCGACCTTGACCGGTGAAAAAAGGAGGTGAAACGAGGCGAATTGGTTTGAGAATTGTTTGTAAACAGTCTTTCTACTTGCGTTACCTCTCACGATCAAAGTTAAACTGATAATTTATAAGCTTAAAGATATAAAGGATTGACTAACGATAAAAGAGAATTTAAAATATATCATAAAACAATAAGCGTTTATTAAGAACAAACCCCGACGTCTCACAGCAAGAGTAAGGAAATAAGCTTTAAGCTTATCTTTTTCAAAATGAAGTCACACGTTTTAAAGTTAAATTTGGTTTTACCGAAGGATCCTAAAAACAAGTAAGACTTTACGTGAAAACTACTTACACTCCATAGACTCTGCCTGCATATCTTAGTATTTTAAGCATTTTTTTCGTTCTTGGTCAAGTTTTTTTCGCAAATCGATATTTTGAAACAACTACACTGGAAAAACTTGTTGACAAGCAGCAGTTCTTGTCGAAAACACAGCGTTGTCAGGTTTTTGTTTGACTATTTTTAGCTCCATGTAACAGTATTAAATGATGCGAAATGGGACAAGATAAGACAAGTGATCTCCAAGGAAAATAACGAAAATTTAAACCAAGAAACGGAGGTCCAAGACGGACTTGCAGTTAACCCGTGTTAAATCAAATGCTTGCGTGTCATTAATAAAAACTACATCTCGAAAAAAGCAAGCTAGCAAAGTTTTGTCAAAAAAATACAAGTATACTCGCCTTTTTCGGAGAATAACCAGGCCTATTATTCCGATGCTGATTTTTTCTTTCACGTTACCACGGTTAGTGAGAGAAAAGTTCCGTTTTAAGACAAAAAAAAACGGCCTTTCGTTACGCCGGAGTAACATGATTTCACTTCGCGTTTTCACGCGGATTGGAGCGGTCGTCACGCGCGGTAACCCACGCGTGGTAACAAAGTTCATTAGCAGCCTCGTCCCCAGGCGGCAGGCGACTGGGGACGAAGCGGGGAGTGCGGGCCGTCATGGGAAGGTTACCTTATTCTTACTAATTTTCGCGCGTACTAAAATTTCGCAATTTGGAAAACGTCGCGAAAATTAATACTTGCGAAAAAAAGAAAGAGCGCGGAAATTAAACACGCGAAATTTAATACCATGTTATATATGAAAAGAAAACGTGAGTCACGGGCTTTTTGGAATTGCTCTGAATTAAAACTGTTACTTTCTGCGCTTAGCTATTTTTGTGGTCTGGTTTTCGACTAGCACACTTCCTCCATTTCACTGTTTTTCCCGTAGTTTTAAACTTTTTGGTAGTTTTCAGCAGCTAGTACCCTCAAAGTATAAGTCCTTCTTATTCTGTATAATAGTTAACTTGTAAAAATTCCCGGTAAAACGGGGCCCTTAGGTAAACCTATGCCACAACGCCGCCTGGGAACTAGGCTGTGGTCTGTCAATATTATATAAAATAGTGACTTTGTTGCTCACAATTACGACTTAAAATCAGTTTTTGTTGCATCGTTCGAAAATGCTAAGTTTGGATGGGCCAAAGGTGAGAACAGTGCCGAGGCAAAGAATCGATTCAACCAAAACTAAACGGCAAAACTGTTTACAATCGGTTGTAATTATTACGTCGGTCTTGAAGCAAACGAAACAAACCAAACAAAAAATAAATATAAACGCTCTCCAAGTTGTTTTCCTTTTAGAGATTTTTTCGCCAATTCCATGTAATATGGAATGTTTTTCTCAGTCTCTCCCTTGATACTTCTATTAGGCTAGTGTCAGTGTTATTGTCTCCGTATATATTTTAAGAGACACATGAATACGTCTCAGAAGAACTATGCCTCTTCTAAGATAAATACGGTCATTTTCATGTTTTCCACAAATCACCAAAATATTCCCTTGTTTCGTCAGTTAGTATCGGAGGTCTATTCAGTGGTTCACCCTAAGCGACCAAGGGTGAGTAGTCCTGCGAAATTTAAGATAAATTTGTACTTTTTCTGAGATCTAAGGAGATGGTGCAAGCGCGAATTAATTTAGCACTCGTCGGGCAAAAAAAACAAGCTGCACAACGGGCTAGCCTAGATTTGATGTTGCTAATATCGGATTTAAGCATACAAATATTAGGATGTCTCTGTAACAGCCTTGCTAAAGTACTGAATTTTATACACTATTTCTCAATCTCCTACAACTGCAAAAATATCCACGAAAGTTCCACTATCCCATTATCCGTGACATGATTTTAAGCGAATGAAACCAGACCAGCACTGATTCGAAATGAGTAAAAGAGGCCCTACAAAAGCGATTATAGTATGCATAACAAAGTGGAAATTTTTTTTTGCGCGCTCTGATTGGCTGCTCTGTTGTACCCTTGATGTTTTGTAATATGCACAGATTTTTCATGGCGTCTGGTGCAGTTGCTGACGATCGTTGAGGTGATACTTTCGTTTTGCTACCATCAATAATAAATTATTTCGGGTATCCATTCACCACCAGTGCAGAAGTTTCACGTTTCATTTCAAAAATTTGCATTTTCCTTAATATACAACGCGCTCTTTGTTAAATTTCTTATCGCTTCCCCCTGATAAAGGCTGAAGTTTTAGCCAAAACATCGGGATTTTTAACGTTTATATTCGAACACAAATTTTTAATCAGAATAACGTTTTATTTGTTATTGCGAATCTACCTGGTTACATGTCCATTTTCAAAGCCTCTGTAAACATCCACCACTATTCACCTTTGGCGAATAATTTTTGATTAACCTTTGAAGCGATCAGAATATAAAAAAGCAAATTATCTAGTCATCTTATTTTGTACTAATTTCGTTAAAAATTTAATGTTGTTGAAAAGCAACTACGATACGTGTTATTTGCTAGTCGATCAACTCTCTGCTCGCCATTTATTCCAACAACTAAATTTTAAATCATTATTTAAGGAATACTAAAAATTTCTTCTGTTATCAAGACTACTAGTTATCAAAAAGAGCAATAAAACACAGCTGTTCAGAACAAGGGAACAGTTTTTGATTGGGACAAACTGCTCTGAAAAAAGCTTCCTGAAGAGGAAAATCAGATTTGTCATGATAAAACGTTTTCCGCAACTAACAAAAAGATCCTCAATAACTGCAATCAATAGGAGACCAGGTTCTATTCACAATTCAAGTGAGCACTTCCGTGAGAAACACGTTAATTAAGTGCAGTTTTGCTTCTTAATCTGCTCCTCGTTTGCGAGTCGTATTTACGCAGCCTTCTCACATTACTCACGTTTCGTAAGCTTGAAACAAACCTCATGGCAAACGTTAATATTTCGTACCTGTCAAAAAATGGGTATTCTCTCCAAGAAAAAGAAGAGTGTAATTACATCAAGGAATTCGTTTGGCGGAGTGAATACTTGACAGAAGGCACGTACAAACACTCAGTTGCTTTGGCCAGTGTTAATTCGATCGCATTTCTTCCAACGGTTCTTTTAAACGCGCTTGTCATTTTTACCGTCGCTACAAGAAGCCCACTGCGAACCAATTCCAACATACTCCTGGCTTGTCTCGCAGGTGCAGGTTTGTTGACTGGGATGGTTGCCATGCCTATTACCTTCGCGGTAGAAATGAAGCAAACCCTTGACGTTGGATCATTCTGTGTGTTGGAAAAGGCATCTACTGTAGCCACGGTGAGGGCTGGTTCTGCTTCCCTTAGTCTACTCTTGTTAATTGGCGTGAATCGCTACATTGCTATCAAAAAACCCTTGAGGAACCAGGATATTGTCACCAAACTGCGACTAAAAATTGCTGTACTTTTAACCTGGGCCTTCATAGTCTTTCTGGTTAGTCAAGAAACTGTTTTGGCTGCAGTGGACAGTAAAACAGACATATACTCAATCTGTTTAAAAGTAAGCGATGTTACAGTAGGTATTATCGGTTGTTCCTTTATTGACGCTATAGGTTTCTGTTACGGCTCCATTTTCTCGGAAGCACGCCGGCAAATCAAACGACTCCAGACCGAACAATTGCCTCCAGAAGAACTACAAAGAATCAAGAAAGATAGAAAGGCAGCCAACACCCTCGCAATCATCCTGGCTGCCTTAATACTGACTTACTTGCCTGGACTAATAACTGTTCTGGTGACCATTTCTTCGGGTATTATCATAAAACCCCGTTTTTTGTCCGTTCTGTTAAACTGGGTTAAAACTTCTCTTTTGCTTGGATCTCTTTTTAATCCTATTTACTGTTGGTGTATGAAGGAGCTTCGCGAAGCTTTTCTTGAGATTTTACAGTTAAGACAGCCTGAAAACACCCCTCCAGAGATAGAAATGCAGGTAGCACAACGGCATCGTCCTCAAGTTCCACCGACTGCTTCGGAAGCTTTTTCGAGGGTCGCAGTAAACCTAGAACCGGTTGTGCTATCATTTAGGTATGTTAAAGCCGAAGAAATCATTTCTGTCCATCAAGTCCATTAATACCGGTTAAGCTTTGCAAAACATAAGTTGAAATTTATGATAAATTGTTTGAAAAGGACTTACACTTAAGTTTATTTGTCGAGTGATGTAGTTGCATAAAATTCTAACAGAATCGAATTTCCATATTATTGTTAATGGATGAATGATGATCGTAGAACGATGAGAATTAATTAAAAAAAAAAAGACTTTTGGGTAGAAACGTTTCCTTTGTCGAGTTCTTTGATTCTTTGCAACTTTGGGAGGTGGAGGTCTAAGAAAGTACTTATGACGATGAATATGTCGTTTAGTGCTCGCAATTTTGCCTGAATTGCCTCGAAACATAAGCAAATTATTTCAACCATATGGGAAAGAAACAGCTGTGTCCCAAAAAGGACACAGAAAAAGATACACAAGCCTGGCAGCCGACAAGAAAAAAACAGTGTCGTTTATTGATCGTTTTCTCCTAAAAACACGTTTTAACGTAAAAATGTACAGGAATGGAATAAGCGTGTCTGTCCTTCACAAGTTTTGATTGCCGCAAAAGTCACGCCGAACAACTAGTCTTGGGAAATTTTCCCACGTTTAACTCGACTACTGAAACTCTGGCGGTTAAGAACGTTAAAAATGACCCCTCGTAGTGCAGGAAAACCATTGCGGATTTTACGTGTTTGTGTTTGGCTGAAATAGAAAAATGATGATTCATGCGGGTCTCTAGATCGTCTGGCGTTTTAGCTGATGGAAAGGTTTATGCGTTGAAAATTTGACAAAAACAATGAAAGATGTGGGAGACAAATCGAAAACGAAATCATTGACGCCCAAGTAAGAATTGAACAGTTGGGAGATTTCCTACCTACAATGGGAATCTTTCGTTTAATGGTAATTACTTCACTCAAATTTCTGCAGTTTTAAGTTAGAAAGATTTGACTGTGGAAATTTGATACTGTTACTTAAACGTTAATAGCAACAGCTAATTGATTTCAAGTGGTAGCTTGAACAATTTTCAATTCAATCAAGGTCGTTGTTACTCTCGCAAATGTTTTTGATTTGGGAAATCCATTGCCATTCAGTCATGATGAGCTCAAAACTATTTTTGCTTCAAAATTTTCTCTGCGTTATTTCCCATACTCAGCGATGTAGTATCAACACCATATTAATGTTAATAATCGTAGTGAATTTTAGGAACGATGACTACTTTCTTTTACATCGGTGTAACATTGGGGGCGTTACAAATGCGTCACATGGCCTGGAAGGTTTCTAAAAAAGTACTTTGGATGGTAAAAGTTTCGTTTAATACGAACAGCTTTGCCTGCAGTTGTCTCGAAGTAAGAAGTTAGTCAGCTGGGAAACTGGAAAAAGGAAGAGTTCATAAAAGCTTGAAAAAAAGTTACATAAAAGGAGACACTAGCGTGGTAGCCCGAAAGAATACGACTGTTGTTTATTGATCTTTTTCTACTGCAAAAGCGTTTTTTCCTTCGCGCGTAATGATTGACTTAAAAGCCACCCCAAACATTATATTGTGACGTTTTCCCATGTATAACTCGATTAAAACTTTAGCCGTAAGAAAGGTAAAAACCACTCATGGATTTTACACGAGTTTCTCATCTTTTTGTTTGGTGTGTGGGTGTGTCTATGTGTTCGTTTGTTTGTTTCTAGTTTTTGTGTTTGGCTGGAGTGGAGAAAATGGTGATTCATTTCGGTCTTTAATGTTCTGGATTGTCAGCTGCTGGGGGGGGGGGGGACTGTAGAGTTAGGAAATAGTCTTTCTCAAGGAGGAAATTTGCATTGTAATAAATGACAATGAAAGATGTGTGATAAAAGAGGAATAGAAAAACATTGACGTTCAAGACTGAAATCATTGACGTCCAAGTAAGAAATGACCAGCTGTGAGATTTCAAACATATATTGCGAATCAGTCTTTTAACCTTTTTTCTTGGGCTGTTCTTCCAAGTATCCAAGTATAATTTGATTGAAACTTTAGCCGTAGGAACGCTAAAATCAGGCTACTCGAAGGGCAAAAATAAAATTAAAAACACTTGCAGATTCACCATGAGTTTCTTTCCTTTTTTTTTAGGCAATAATCTTTCTCAAGGAGGAAATGGGCAGTGTAATTAATGACAATGAAAAATGTGGGATAAAAGAAGAATAGAAAACGTTGACGTCCAAGACTGAAATCATTGACGTTTTTGTAGTTGTTGTTGTTGTTTCTGTTTTGTTTTTTATTTTTTCTTGTGTATGTACAGGTGGAGTCTTAATTTTAAGACTATATATAGCGTTCGAAAATAGCATTACTCCAATGTGACAAAAGACAATGAACGATGTTGGATCGGATAATCGAAATCATCGGCGTCCCAAAAATGGACAGCTGAGAGATTTCATGCATACATTGAGAAATCTGTCTTGTAATGGTAATAACTTTACTCAGTTTTTCCAGTTTTAAGTTTTGTTGGAAGAGGGTAGTACTTAACTACGATACTTATACTAAGAATATTGTTCGATAAGAAATTGAGCACAATGACTATAAATGGCTAATAGCGCATAAAAATCATGGTATTGTCTGGGAAGATATTGCTTCGGAAAAAAAAAAAACAAGACAGTGTATAGGACCTTTGCAGCCAATCCCAAGAGATCCAAAGACAATGGTGGTACTAACAAAACGAGCTATTGAGGTCCAATAGCAATCCTATTGTTTATGGCCATCAACATGGCAGCGATGACGTAACATGCAAACCAAGAATTACACTGTAGGATCCCATATTAGAAGTTGTTGTGTCCTGGTTTGACCATACACCCATGTAAAACTGTTCATGCATACTTATCTGTAAAACCCTAGAATAAGGTGCATAATATACTGAGTCAAATTTAGTATACACCACTTAGTAATTGAAGTTCTCATTTATTTTTGTTTTGCAGCCTTTTCTCCTTGAAGGATTCAAGTTTGACCTTAGAGTGTATGTTTTAGTGACATCCTGTGACCCTCTGAGAATTTTCCTCTATAATGATGGGCTTGTACGTAAATATTTATTGTTAAATGTATAAAATATACATCTGTTTTTGTTTGTGTTTGTAGTACTTTTCTAAGGCCAGCACACACTACGGGACATGTAGCGGGGACATGTTGCAGCGACAGTTTTCGTCGTGTGACATCCCCGTTTTTGCGAAAAAGTTCTGTTGCGGGGACAGAATTTTGTCCCTGCAACATGTTGCATGAAATTCAGCTGGTTTGAATTAATGTGTCATGAAGCAGGGACAAAATTACCCCAATTTTCAATGTCGCATCTTCTGCACAGCTCTTGCAAACTGTTCCCGCTACAAAATAGCGAGAACCAATAAAACGCGCCATTGGCTACCCCATAAGTCAGAATTCTGTCCCCGCAACAGAACGTTTTCGCAAAAACGGGGATGTCACACGAGAAAAACTGTCGCTGCAAAATATCCCCGCTACATGTCCAGCAACATTGTCCCCTAGTGTGAACCAGCCTTTATGTTGTTCAAAGACAGTGACGGGAGAAACTACTGTTTTACATATTTTTTGCTTGCTACAAACGTATGTTTATTGTTAAAGGATACTGTCCAAGCCACTACTTTTCAGGACTTTTACTCCAACAACTCGCTAAACGTGTAACACATCGCGTAGCACCGAAACCGAACCAAACTAGAAAACAAAGATGGCGACAACACGTGCCATGAATCTAATTGTTAACTCAACCAATCAGAACAGTCCGCCGTACAGTATGAATTATCATAGTTCCAACATTTATCACTAATTTGCACTGCAGTGTGGAACTTGGCTTTGAACTTGAAATTAAAAAACGTGAATTTTTTTTTTAAAGAAATTGATATTCCCATTTTAGATTGTGGGGTTTTAGCAAACCGCACGATGGTTTCAAAATATATTTTTCATTACAATAACACTACAGTGAACAATAACACTGAACATTTGTTTATTGTTTCTCTTACTGTGAAGGTTCGCATGGGAACAGAAATGTATGAAGCCCCATCAGATGAAAATCTGGTAAGATTTAAAATTTATACAGTAGAGTATACAGGTATTTTATTAGCCCTGCAGGTGAAGATGATACTGTGGCTTAAGTTCCAATTATGCCTGCATGTATGTGTTACATGACACAATGGCTCAATTTCGATATATTAAAATTCAGTCTTATACAACAGACATCATTTAGAGGCTTAGGGGAATAAACCCATAAAAATCCTTATATTATTCCCCTAAGCCTCGTAGTGATGTCTATTGTTTTAAGTTGAATTCTAATACATTGAAATTGGGCTATTGAGCATTATCAAACACTCCGGAATTTACAGTACGTAAGTTCACAATAGGAGTTGTTATTAATATGCTTGTATTATGTAATTATTATGTGATTAATAAGTAATCTTTTTGTATTTTTTATTTTTTATGCAGGATGAGCTGTTTATGCATCTTACTAATTATTCAATTAATAAACATAATGAGAATTTTGACCGGGATGACAATGACGACAGTGGAAGTAAAAGGTGAGGATTGAAATTTAAAACTTATTTTTATTTAGGCCCATGGAGGAAAACATCTCTGCCCAAAAGCATGTCAATAAAATACATGTACGTCGTAAGATAAGAATATTTTTTCTTACTGTTTTTTAATGTCAAATTCTTCTTTCAGGTCCATAAAGTTTCTGAACGAGTGGCTACAATCCATGGATTATGATGTAAATTTTCTTTGGCACAACATAACAGTAAGCAGACTGCATATTGTCCTTACATTTTACACACCGGGGGTGACTCTAGGCATCTGTAAAACCCTACACGAAACATGGAAAACGGGAAAACAATAGCAGCTTCGAAAAATCAACAAAAATTCGAAGAAAATTCGTTTGGTTCGAAATATTGCTCATTTTCGAAACTTTTCGTCGCAATTCGCCGAAATTTGTTCTCATTACTTTTGCACAGTACTGTATGTCCAGCAGATGAAGATATCAGTTTTTGTTTGTTTGTTTTCATGCAGGATGTTCTTGTGAAGACGTTGATAGTTGCACAGCCTCATATTCTTCATTCGTATCGCATGTGTCGTCCTGGAGCACCACCGGGCAGCGAAAGTGTCTGTTTTGAACTTCTTGGATTTGATATCTTGTTGGATCGAAAGCTCAGGCCATGGCTTCTAGAAGTAAGACTTGTATGGTATCTGTTACTTTTCACTCACGTTATAGTGAATGAATTAACAAACGGATGACTTAAAACAAAGGAAACAGAACATTTAAGACAACAGTTACAACAAAGCATAAGCTTACAAAACTAAGGAAAACTTGTCAAATTCTTACCCCGAGGTAAACCCATTACAGTGTGCTCGGGAGGATTTTCCCCCCAAATTTGTATTTTACCGGTTACTTGCTTGCTCAGATATCAGTGTCAAGGGGTGGTTACCATTTACACAAACCATCCAGTTGAAAAATCCATCCATAAACATCAAAATGACCTCACGGAAGAAGGAGAAGTTTCAAAGTGTAGCCAAATCAGCCGAAGAGACCAAAAAAGAACAGAAAGTATGCATCGCCACAGCCGGCAGCCTATAAATTCTGAACCTTTCCAAACAGACTGACGCGAACCATTTGATTTTCCAACCGGAATTTCCGGTTTCTCCGTGTAAATGGTAAGCGCCCAAGAATAAACAAGTGTTCTGTTTCAAGACATTTAGAGTACGAGCAAGGTTTTCGTTAACTAGTCTTCATAGCGTGTTGGTCTGTTTACAACTTCAGATTATCCCGTTCAGGTATTTGTAATTAAGTGGCGAGGTATTCTAAAATTGTTTCTCGTTTTGTCAAGAAATTGAGGAACATGCATTAGTAATCTGCATACACCACTGACGTGACAACTCCACACATACTGTGCATCTAACTCGCAAAAGCTATATCTATATAAAAGCCGAATACCGTCAGGTGAACACCTGCCTTGATAGATATTTCACCTGCCACTTTAATGGTTTCAAGAACCTGTGACGTGATTTTCCCCGCGCATACCGAGTGCATGAAGTGTCCACGTGATCAAAGTTTTGCACTATTGAAGTGGTAAAAGAGAGAGAGAGAGTTTATGCGATTCTTCGAGGGGAAAAAATAAAAAGCAGCAAAACCAGGTGGGCGCTTTCAATTTGTATGGAAAGACCGGTTGTTCCGCTGGGAAATCAAATGGAGCATCCTTTTCACTGGAAATTTTTGGAAGCAAAAGGAATTCCTTCAAAGGTATTCCTAGAGCGTTTACCTTTTCTAAGCAAAAAACCAATTGTTCCGGTTTTTACCGAAGTTATCGTTATCACACAGTCGTTCGATGTTTCATGGTTATGAGGATTCTTAGATTACAACGGGTTTTTTTTTTCCTGCTATGAATAGTAGAAGTAAGCTTACATATTCTTTGTATCGTCCGCAGGTGAATCGTTCGCCTAGCTTTGGCACGGACACCAAACTGGATAGCGAAATCAAAGGAGGAGCATTATGTGACACATTTAACTTGTTAAATATCAGGTAATAAATTGACGAAACCTGAGCTTCTTTCAAGAAAGAAAAACCTCTTAGACTGGCACGTAAAACTGGTACTCTGTGTGAATACACTTCGTCTGGTCGCTCTTGTTGAAAACGTATAAAGTAGCGTTGAACTACATGTACATGTACTTGTAAATCATTGTGTAGTCCAGGCCCCAGTTGTTCAAAAGGTGGATAGCGCTATCCACTGGATAAATCTCTATCCAGTGGATAACACAATTGGTTTCCCTATTACTTATCCACTGGGTAGCGATTTATCCAGTGGATAGCGCTATTCACCTTTTGAACAACTGGCGCCAGGATAATACTTTGTCACACATATTGACTATTCCGGCCTCACGCGGACCGCACTATCCCCGATTTTTGTAACTCTCTACTATACCTGATGGAAAATAACGACTATTCACAGTCTAGTTTCAAACATGAAAATGAAAAATCAATGCAGGAATTTATTTAAAGGAGCTGAGTCACGGCAGTCCAGTCCTGTTTTTTTTTTTTCAATTACTCGCCCTTACTCGCTATGGAACTTAATGTTAGCGAAGAAATTACTTGTACATGACAAAATAACAGCTTTGTGACAAACAAATATGTATCCCGAGTGTTATATTTTAATTTGCAAACAACAGAGATAAACTTTGAAAAACTGTCAGGCTAACAAGTTTTCAAAAACCCCAATTGCAATCCGTGTTAATCTTCTTCAGTTTGGCCCATCCGTGCCTATTTTTGCATTTGCTGTGTTATTTAAACCTTCCGTCAATGTTTTAAGTGGTTATTTTTTTGTTTCGCTCAATTTGGTGGCCAGATCCTGGTAGCTGAATTTGGCTAAATTTCGTGATACAGCTCCTTTAAAAGACAAATAATCCGATCACTCTATCGTCACAATCGTGCTGCGAAAGTGAACTGTGAAAACTTCTAACATAAACTTACAAAATGGAAACAGGAAACCTCGTAAACGTTGTTGAAGGTAGTTGGCAGGTGAAAGGCTTTGTAAGATACAGATACCTGCGTCATAGTCATCTTTAACCGTAACGCAGAATTTTCCATTTTGTTTTTTGATGGAGAAATTCTGATGCAAGCAAGCAAAGGACAAACGTGATTTTTCATCATTTCAGGGCAAGTGATAAAAGACGAGGCATGGCGGCCGAGAAGGCTGAGGCCCAGAAAAGATTGTTAATGCAGCCTAAAAGGAGCGAGCATTCCATGTCGGTAAGTGGTTAGACAAACTTGCTAACGTAGCTTACACCCAATCCATGATGACTGAATTAGACGCTTCTGTCGTCTCCCTTGCGCCATCGAATTTTTTTTATCTACTTTGATTTTCATGAAGATGCATGAAATTCGAACGTTTTTCTGTTTGAATTTTCGTTTGACGGCCAACGGTGCTCGTTGATTCTAAGCCTTCTTTTATCAATAATATCTGTTTAATTTTTATGGCAATCTTGACGGAAGGTATAAGATCGTGCTGGTGGGGAGTTCTCCTGTTCTTCCCGGCGACTGATAAGTTTTAGTTTTCTTTATCTTCAGGAGCTGGAAAAGAAAAAGATGGTTTTAAATAAGCGACGTACGGAACTGGTAAGTCGAACTTTCGTGTGACCTGTAAAATGCTACTGAAGCAGACAGTTGACGTAGTCGTCAACTGTTATAATTAACATGTTGTAATGAGACAGTGCTAGGGCAAGGCGAGGCGAGGCGAGGCTCTTTGTGGCCTGTGTAGACTGAAGACGCAGTAATGAGAAAGTAAGGACAGAGAAGAGAGAACCGCGCTTGGCGCTCGAATTTCTCCTTTCCATCCTTTGTTCGCCTGCCAGGCAGACTTAACATGTACGTAAAGTCACCTTGGCAGATGAGTTACATTGGTAAATAAGTGTCATTCAACAAATTTCGATTCGATTTCTTGCCAACAGAAAGACAGATTGACTCAAATAAGGAGAGAAGCTGCGAGAGAAGAATTTGAGAATATGAATATGGTGGGTAGATGTGCAAAATCGTTCAGTCTTTTTAATTTTTGTATTTTTTTTTTTCTTCAGGGGAAGTAACCTTTTTGCGTTTTTTTTTTTTGACAAATCAAGATAAAGCGTACGCTTATGGGGGTAGTAAATGCAGTGCTCAATCTCTGTTAAAACGAAAGGCGCCCCCAAAACATATTTGTATTTGTCTAATTTCTATCTCTCCTTCGGTTTTGTAAAATGTAGGGAAATTTTCGAAGAATATACCCTCCGGAAGATATAACAAGACGCGAAAAATATAACGGTCTTTTAGCTGATGCATTCAAACTTTTCTTGTCAGGTTAGTAAAATTTATCGATGTAATCATTTCTATTATTAAGTGATCAAGAGAGATGTATCCGTTGTAAGGAGCTATTAATTACAACAGACAATTTCAAATGAAGAAAATGATCCTCGCAGTGATGTACGCAAGTAAAGAAATTGCGATTACGCCTGACAAAAAAAAAATAAATTCGAGTCTTTGAACGGGATTTGAACTCGTGACCTTCACGCTGCTAGTGTGACGCTCTAACCAACTGAGCTACCAAGGCCTCGTATGTTGGGAGCGGTCAAATGACCGCTCCCGGCATCACTTCGGGTGGTGTAGCAGCTGTCGTAAGGTCTTCCACGATTGGTCCGCTAAACAATAGAACAAACAAAAGAAACAAAGAACGAGGCGTAAAAACAATAGAGCTGCTACATATAGCGGTCCAATGAAAATACAAACTTTTGAGAGGTGCTACACTACTGATCACTTCGAGGATCATTTTCTTCATTTGATTTCATTTCCGCAGTTCACATACATGATTTATCATATATTCATTGTCATCTTACAGACAATAGCCGAATTTCGATATATTAAAATTCAACTTAAGACAATAGACATCACTACGAGGCTTAGGGGAATAATATAAGGATTAAAAAGTCTCGAAATGATGCCTATTGTTAAGACTGAATTTTAATATATCGAAATTGGGCTATTTCTTTGGTGACGTTGCTATAAGTAGATGTCAACTGATAGCCTTGCATTAGGGAGCAAATCAGAACCTGCAGTTACTCATATTGTAGCCGAGCACTCTCTATACCTTAGGACGCATTGTTTTGGGAACCATTCTGGAACGAGAATACTTGGAATGGCTTTTTGACGCGTTTTTATTACCTGTTCCCATTCCAGAATCGTTAGAATGGTAGTTTGTACCATTACATGTATTCTGCAAATTTAATGGTCAAAATGACTGACCATAACAACAGCGCATACGCGGCAAGTTTTAATTCTTCCGTCGAGTCTAAGGGAAAAAAACCGAGGTCAGTTGTTAGTCCGACGACTGTTTTTTTTTTTCCTTGTTTCATATTCCAAAAATTCTGGTCATTCCCATTCTGCCTATTCTCATTACAGCACATACCAAGAAAACGCCCCTTTATTCGTGTATTACAATGTCTAGTAGTGCATGGTATAAAATACTAATGAATTTTACCACATTAACTTAAGACAACATATCTTCCATAAAGGTATAAAACAAAAATATGTTGTTTTCTTTTTCTTTTCTTTTCTTCTTCTCTAAACATTTAGGATTGATTGATATTCCACGTTATCTCACTTTTTTCGGACCTTAACGATCCCAAGTTTTCTTTGCAAACGAAACCCATGGTCCGTTTACACTGCTAATTAAAATCCATTTCATTGAATTCTTATTCCTTTAGGGAGAGCTGCTTCTCTTCAAAAGGACGGCAATCAACCATTCAGTACTCTGAGGGTACGTTGTTGTTTTTGCCTCAGTACTCTAGGATGAGAATTCGTTGAACCGACTTGTTTTGTTTTCTGAGCCGCCCGCTAACTTACCCTTTGATTGAGTTTTGGGCTTTAAAGTTCCTGTGATGCAGTAAGTTCCTATCTTACTCCCATGGCTCATTTGTTGCAGGAAGAAGAAATCCTTGATTTGTTAGAGCAATGTGAAGCTGATGAAACTATCACGTTTGACACGAAATCTGGAAACCGACCGCTGAGTAAAGGACCGAAGGTATTAGAGGATTAAACTTGCAGTTTAAACAGTGTTTTAGTATCGTCCCCTTCGGGATTTGAGTATTTTCGATATTCCTGAGCTGCACATTGTGTTTTTACAGTAGATTAGGGCCTCTCTGCACTACACCGGATAGCTCTTTTGCCGGCACGAAAACCAAATTGGACAGGCCTTTTGTTCACAGGTAAAACGCTGATTTCGGCAAAAGTTTTGTGCCGAAGTGATGATGCGCCGCTCCGGTCTTGAAAAAGGAAACTTTAGTGGCTAGGTTTTCGTTCCACTTCTCAGGGCAATGCGGACGCGAATTGACCTGAAGCGGAAGTGAATACTAGGGAGGAGGGTTGGACCCCACAGAAAAGATGGCAGTCGTTTGTTCCAGTTCCGGACCATTTCTGTTCATACCAAGCCGGAGAATTTTTCATGTCGGCACAATTAACTATTCCGTATAGTGTAGACATCACCTACAGTTTGCAAGCCTCCCACGTATTGTTAGCCCATAAAGTGATATAACTCAAATTGCGTTGTAAATCATATGTCAAGTTGTTCACGAGGGTGGTTTTTTCATTGAAGCAAACACTTTCATTTTGCATTTAAAGGATTGCGCGCCCTTACCACCACATTGAAATTATACTCCATATTTTAACTGCTATGCGGTTACATATAGGTTTCTGCAGTTAAAATCAACGGGAATACGATAGAACCCCCTAAGGTCAACGTTTCCCTTCGGTATCTTTATGTTTATCGATTTATTTCTATTTTGCCAGCCGTTGTCCTCCATGCCGAGTGCAAAATCCACCGCCAGCAAGGTAGAGTCTTCATCATCTTCTTCCTCCGCTTCTTCAAACCCAGCACACGTGTCGACATCTTTGCGACCCGCCTCTGCACAAAAGGTGCCAAACTCAGCCAATCTCAGCTTTGTATTGCCACGCTCCAGCACACAAAGAATCGTGACGTCATCCTCCTCTCCACCAATGAAATTCAACCCTGTAGTAGTGAGTAGTTTGTTATTGTCAAACACAGTCACTTTGATAAACGTAGATTTATTCATATCTACGTATTAGGCGCCTGTTTCAAACGTCGTGCTATTGCTGTTCCAAGCTGGCTCGACTGTAGCGCGACTTGATTTCTCGACTTGATTTAATTCAGTGGAATTTATTTCTGATTATTAGCTCCTCCTAAACGAATCTCTCACTGAGTTTCACGAATTTATCACGCTTCTAAATGCAGTTATTTTTAATGAGGTTCGGCACGGCAGTAGTGCGACGTTTGAAACCAAGTCGTGTTTCTGCCGTGTAGCACGGTCTTGCTACACGGCAAAGCGTCGTTCCAACATAACTTCTGAATAAACCTTATTGTAGAACGGCCTATAAACCTGATAGTGTTCATTCTGTTGCTCGATTTACCAAGAAAGCAAAAATATATCACGCGGGCAAAAAATTACAAAATGTAGTTAAGTAAATGGAACATTTCAGCGCATTAGTTTTTGAGGCTGAAAAGCTGTGGATCTGGCGTAGAATTTCAAGAGGTTTAATTATGTGGTGAGTGGAAAAAGTGATTTGTGACCCGTTACAGTTTTGGATGAAAATAACTTACTGTATCGCCTTACAAATGGTGCTATGGCCCTAAAACTCCACACAGTAATTCACTGGGACCTAGTGATGTCTTCACCTCGAGTAAATAAGGTTCGTTTAAAATTCATTGTTTAAAGCGATAAAAATCTTTGGCCGCCATTTTTGAATGAGTTCTGTCCTCTCAGTACTCATGCTCCATAAAGCTCGAGCTCCCTGGGCTGCCTGTGCCCCGCCTTAGCTACCTATCCAGCTGTGAATTAGAATAGTGACTGCACAGGAACTTTAATGCAATGGTTTTATTTTCCAAGGACGCTGCTTTCTTGGACGCCGCTGTGCGGGAACGAGAAGAAGAACTGAGTCGGCGAACACTGGAGGCTTTGATTGATATGAGGATTAAATTTCCTGGCAAAACAGATGAAGAAGCTGAAATGATTCTAGAGAGCGTAAGTAGGTTACGAGACATTTCACGCAGAAGTTTCAATAAAATTTGAACTAGGCAGCTGCTGTATGGGGCATGCTGACTGTATCAGCAAGGTTTCAAAGAAATCTTTCATTAATTACTTCAATTAAGGTGATTCCATCGAAAAAGAAGTTGTATTAATGAGAATTTGTTGAACTTTGCAGAGTTACTAATTACACCTAGTACATTAAAAAATAAAATAAAAAGAGGGGGTCACTGTGTCTGATTTCACGCTACGGGGCTGTAGTATATAGGTACTTTGTTATCTTTAGGCAGCAATATTAAAAAAACCCTATCCTTGTACTAGAGACACCCATTACTTCAACAAAGTTATAACTGGCAATGAAATATAAGCATTATAGAAGTACAATGTTACAGTAAAACGTCTTAAAATTGCCATAACAATGAAACTAATTTGAAGTAATAGGCAAATCGAGCGTCTGCACGGTTCCAGTGAAACTCCTAAAATCTGACTGTAATAGTGAATCAACCGGAAATTTCAAAATTGAATAATGAAAAATTCTTCAAATTTGAATATATCCTGTAAAGTCGTATTTTCCTTAAATAAATGGAGTAACAAAGTGGGGTCACCGAGTTCGTTTGAGAGAAAACGACCATTTATTTCTCTGAACAGCTCAGCTTCCATAGAAAACCTATCAAGTTCCGAACGCGCGCGCGCTCGTGCGCGCGCTAATCACGCAATAAATGATGCGCAGAAAGGATGCGCAATGCAATTGAAGGGAATCACCTTAAGGGCAAATAGTAGCCGACTTCTTTGAGCGAATTTCCGGACGCTTTTCGTCGGTCGTCGGTGCTTATTGAAAGCACTGTTCACGTGTAATTTTTGGCAAACGTTTCTCGATTTTGGTCTCTGCAACGACGTGTTGATTTGCGTGGGTGGATTTACTTGCAGCATACACGTAAAGCTGTCGCTTTAGCAAGTGTAGATTTTTTATACGCGTACGCTGCGAAATAATGAAAGAACTTTTTATCCACATTTTCTGTATGTGACAAAGCTAAGGGTAACCCTGGACTAGCATCCTATCTAGGAGGGGGGAGGGGTGTGGTAGCAATCCTAGTTGCTTCATGCCGTAGAAGCCGGGTGAAACTCCAGCCGTACGGGTTATCCACTTCCAAAGTACCATCTTAGCTTGTTACCCTTTTCCCTGTACTTAGCCTTCTGTTGACTATTCACAACATGGTCTTGTTAATTGTTTTCCCTAGATTCAAGATAACTGGAAATTTCATAAACCAAGAGTAGCTTCCTATTGGCTGGTGAAACTGGACTCGATAAAGCGAAGAAAGGTAATGGTCTTGTCTCGTTTAAAACTTATGGCAAGTGTAAATACAAGGACAACTCGATACTACGCATTTTGCTAAGTACGTCGGATTTCAAGCTGGAGGTCGCTGATTGCGGAGTAGTGGTCTCTACTGTCGAGTTGCTGCCTTATATGTAGACAACCATTTGTTCCCCGTCGGAAGCCATAATCGACCATATTAATAATAATAATATGTTACCCACATAAATTTCACGCCCTCAGGTTTATAAGCCTATAACACAATGTTGAGACGGACTAGCGTCCCTCCAATCTAGGTAGCGGGAGGTTGGGGCGGGTAATAATCGTTCCTCTAGTCGGTTAGCTAGTTTTATGCAATCAAAGGTCAGCGCCGGCTGGTGAGACTCAAACCCTCTTAATCTATGAGATCGACGCGTAAACACTCTCTAACCGTCTAATACTAATAACTTATTACTAATAACTTGCAAGTAATTTTTAATAACTTTAAGGAATGGTCTTGTCCAACATGCTGCTTTTTTGACTGGATATCCCGCTTTGAACGCGCGGATTCGTTCAGTTTGCTGGGAATTCTCTGTTAATAAACCAACCACAAGTACTTTTTCTTTCGCAGGTTGTTGATATCGTTCGAACGAACGTGCGCGCCATTTTGCAGCGCGTGTGGCGGGCTTCTGAGGTGGATAACTTGCGACTCTGTCGCGTGTTTTCTCGGGTTTTCAACAGATTACTGTGGAGTCATGGACAGGGATTATGGAATTGCTTCTCAAACCTTGGGTAGGTTTATACCTGTTATTCATCATGTCGACTTAGCAAATCCGTAATACTAATAGCCTGAGAAAATAGCCGACGTTTCGCGAGGTCGCCACTTGAGCCCTCGCAAAACGACGTCTGAGTAACGAGCGCACAAATTCCATACTGATGACGTGCACTACCCAGATCTTGGTAGTGCTTCTGATTGGTTGTTCCGCGAGGGAATTTTCTTGCAACCAACCAGAAGCACTACCAAGATCTGGGTAGTGCTCGTCATCAGTATGGAATTTTTGCGCTCGTTACTCAGACGTCGTTTTGCGAGGGCTCAAGAGGCGACCTCGAGAAACGTCGACTGTTTTCTCAGGTAATAATACTAATAAAGCAGCTGCTTTAGACCTTCTCTCCCTCTTTCCTGACATAACATTGGGACTGTTTTACAGCCTAAGACCTCCGTCAAACGGATACAACTACATCCAACGTTGTTGAGTACAACTTTGTTGTACGAATTCTTGATGGTTATCAAACTTTGTTCAACAACACCCAACATCACTCAGCATCATTTAATGTCATTCTTCGGGGTGGTCAAACGCGCTTAGCATAAAGAATTGAACAATTGAGGTTGAATATACATAAAACTCACATGTGTGAACTGCGGATGAAATAAGAAATAATGTCAACTTAAGTGATAAAAGAAAAACTTGAATAAATTTAGTTTTGAACGGAATTGAACAGAGTAGAACATTGCTGGATGAAAATATTGAATCTGTTTGGCCAGGGCCAGTAAGATTTTTCTACATTTGATTTGACAATTTAATGATAGACTTACTACCTATCCTGTGGGGGTGCGGTGGTGCGGTGGTGTAGTGGTTAGTGTGTTGGACTTCAGATCTGAAGGTCGGTGGTTCGACGCCCAGTCCCTGCCGTCGTGTTGTTTCCTTAGACAAGATGCTTTGCCCCACATTGTCTCTCTCCACCCAGGTGTTTAAATGGTACCGGCGACAGACTCCTGCGGGGTAACCCTGCGATGGACTAGCATCCCGTCCAGGGGGGAGTAGCAATACTCTCAGTTGCTTCATGCTACGGAAACTGGCCGTTCGTGGGCCTTCTTGGCCCGAGTGCGACTTTATCCTTTGCTATCTATCCATCCAACCAATTCTTTTTGTTTGTTTGTTTTTGGTTTATTTATCTATTGAATTATTTTGTAGAAATTCTTGGGAGACGATATTCAGCAAAAGTACAGAGGTTATATCAGAGGTACGCATAACCATCGAATGACTACTTTCCTTTGGTGCCGTTTATCACGCTTCGCAACGTTGCTCTACGTGAACTTTTGAGATCAGTGTGATCATTAAAATTTAAACAATTAATTGAGCATACTTCGCTGTTGTGATCAGACTCAATCAGGCTTAGATTGCATTGTTCACTTATTTTCAGACTGAGATGAGCTGCTGCCGTCGGATTGTCCAACTGTGTCGCGATTGTTTACTAATTGTGTATCAGTTTGCCGCGGACGCCAAGGCTGCCGGAAACGCTTCTGTGTTGTCTCAAACAACGACACCTCAGGATCGTGACGCGAGGTTAGTCACGAAACTTCTGCAAAAGCAGCTGTTGCCGTTAGCCTGTTGCGAATTAAAGGCACGGTATCCTGACTGATGTATCTTGTTTTTTTGTTTGTTTGTTTGTTTGTTTGTTTGTTTTTTTGGAGGGCGAGGGTGCTTTTCTTTTTGTTTTTTAAGTACGTCAGTTTTCTGTAAGTCGCTTTATTATCAAAAGTGATGAAAACAGAAAAACATTAACCTGAGAATAAAATAATGGTTACAAATCTCAATTTTCCGTCAGAATGGCAATTTTAAATCTGGACGGCCTGTAAGGGAATCAAAATTCAACGAACTGCGGTTCAGTTATCTTCCCAAAGTTTCATTTGCCAATATAATGTGGATGTTAGGTAAGCGAAATTTTGAAACTTTGGCGGAAGAGGGTCCCTTAATCTAGCATGTCCCATGGCTGGTAACCACCAACGGGCCCAATCAAGCTTTGAAACGGAGAAAAATAGGCTCTAAAGACAACAATTAATTAAAAGATAACACAAGAAAACATTGTTTAACAATTAATTAAACGTACATTGTCAGTGTTCGTCGTGAATGAATAAATGTTACGGTTGTTGTTGTTACTGAAGTGATCAGACTACTTTAGAAACGAGGAGGAGCCTAGGAACAGGGACAGAGCTTACAGCAAATTATTGGCCACAACTAATGACAGCTTTGCCCTGGGAACGAGCCAACGAGGTTGATGTAAGGGAAAACGATATATGAGCCGTCATACTGCCCTACATTTGCTTCCACATCGAACCAAACCTGAAACGAAAATAAACTAGAAGAAATTATTCTTGAAAGATCAAAAATTAAAGGGAAGGTTCGTCAGAAGCTTTCGGAACTCTACGGGACAAAGGGACTCGGATGAGTTCCGAAAACGTCTGACGACCTTTCTCTTTAATTGTTCGTTCAAGAATAATTTCTGCTATGATGATTTCCCAACAATGGAATCTTCACACTGTTTTTGAAAAAACAGTTCATTAAAACATGTCAAGTATGAGTTTCCTGGTAATGATTTTCGGAATGAGACCTTTAAAGTGGCAAAAAACTCACTTGTTTATGTGTTAAAATTCTCAGACACACGGATGTGATACGAAAAACGCCAGACCTCACATCACAGAAAGCTTTAACGGCGAGAATGGCCAAGTATTACAGAACCACTCAACTGACACAAGGACACTTATGAGCGGGGGAACTTATCTCCAGGAGCTGTCAAAGAATACCGAGAAGCGAACCAAGGCCTTGAAAAAAGAGAGCCACAAACGTGGAAGGTGTTGATGGGAAGATGCTGGACCATAATCCAACCAATTAACGTGCTCACAGTCAACGCTAATCTGGAGCAAGAACATATATACGAATCACAACGCCGTGGATAAAAATGATTCTGTTGAAGATGTTTATCGATTATTTATATGTTTCTATTTATTTTAGTGACGTTCAGGGGTTCTATACAGTTTCCTCACGCGCCTTTGTCCCCGACGGGCACCGAAACTCTCACCAGTAAATTTTCAAAGCCTCATCTAAAGCTTAGGCTTCATCATTGCTGAATAACATTTGTTGGTCCAGCAATTAAGATGCAATGTTTACCAGCGCGGCTGTATGTGTTTCGATAACAACATAATTTCTTGCTGGGTAAATTTGAGCGAAACGTCGTTCTTGTCGAAGTGTTAAGGAAACGCACGAGGCACGCATTTCGAGAGTAAAGGCTGGTTTACACATGCGATTTTTTGTGCAACTTTCGTCGCACTCGAGCTCGTGATAAAAATCTTAAGTGTAAACTAGCGGCGATTTCAGCGCGATTTGTCGCCGCGATATCGCAGAGGCTTCGAACATGTTCAACCCGGTTGCGATGTGGGAGAAATTGCAGCAAATATCGAAAAGGAATCGCAGCGAAATCACCGCAGGATTACACTTACGACAAAAGTTCCATTGAAGAGCGTAAAACTCCTGTGTAATCTCTTTCGTTTTCTATCATGGCAATTTATTTCGGGTAAACTCAATGATGATGATTGTTTTATCCTCCTGATCGTTTGATATAATTATGTGGGTGAAATCAGAAGACAATCACCGTTGGACGTTCAATTGCACTTTACGGTGTACATACATATTAAGAAGTATTTGATACTGGTCTAATAAAAGATGTAATTATAAAATGTACATATTTATAACTTGGAAAATATTAAAGATATGAAGTTCGATGATATAAATTACCTGTGATTGTGTAATCTTCAGTTGACTCCCGGTAACTCGAACTCACTGAACTACCAGCCCCAGACCCCCGTTTTCTTTCGCGCTTTTCCTACTCTCTAGCTAGAGCTAAATGTATATAAGCTTTAGGGAAAGACTAGAAGAGAAAGATCTAGAGTTATCGCAGCTCGAGAAGTTGCAGCTATAAACTGAAAAAGATCACCCCTAGTATTCAACGGGATTCGTCTCCATGGCATTTGCGATGCCGGTGCATAAGCGTTACCGCTTAATTTATCAGAGGCTATTGACATTGGGGGCTGAGTCGCGCCGTAGGATTCTTTTTTTAGCCCAGTTCCCATGCGCAACCGGTTCTTCGAATAACGGACTTCTTTATTTATGGAGAAGTAGAGTATGATGACAAGAAATCTAAGAGATAATTAGTGAACAAGTAGGAATCTAATAGTTCCGCCAATATTTGAATCTTGTTTGTTACAGTCAATCTGTATAACGAACTTTAAAAATGGAGTTTCCGAAATTATGCGCTAATTAAAGTACGCGTAATATATTTAACATTACAAAGGCGATTTGAAACTTCGCCACAAAAGTTCGAATTTAAAACCGAAATTCTGAAGTGTTAAGTTTGACATCATCCGGCTATAACTGAGGTGTACAAAAAATAAACGAAAAATGCGAAACTCACTAAGCCGATCTCAAGAGCCATAAAGTACAGAGAGGGAGACTCCTGGAATAGCCTTTGGGAAATTGCAAAAAAGTTATTTTTAGGAACAAATGCGGATGTTAATGGAAACAATTTCCGGTGCCCGACCTCTCCCCAGGGCAACCCGCCCGAGCAGAACTTTTCACTAGTATAGCGATGGTATAGCAGCCACAACGGCAACCCGAAGTAAAACAAAATCTAGAGGGTAACTTTGGAGTTTCAATTTCAAATGTTCGAAGTAGTCGTCATTTACGATTGATTTTCACCAGCAAAATTCAATGACTGGTGGCAATTCTACCTTGTTGCTGAGGGCTTTCGGATCTCTCGCCACCTATACTCGTTTACAAAACATGACGTCATTTATGTCCAGCTGGGGCTGGATTCATGAAGCCCTCCTAAGATAAGATGTTTCCTGTGTATTGTTGGGAAATC
Organism: Siderastrea radians; assembly: GCA_964017195.1. Classification (NCBI taxonomy): domain Eukaryota; kingdom Metazoa; phylum Cnidaria; class Anthozoa; order Scleractinia; family Rhizangiidae; genus Siderastrea; species Siderastrea radians. The sequence continues at coordinate 28,852,440 of OZ024896.1, read as the reverse complement.
ATTTCCCAACAATACTGATTTTAATAAATGTGAAGAAGATCCTCGCAGTTATTAACGCAACTTATGCAGTTGCGAATAGAAAGCCTGAAAAAATCAGGCTTGCCGGGATTCGAACCCTGACCTCTGCGATGCCGGTGCAACGCTCTAACCAATTGAGCTAACAAGCCAACTGGGAGCTAGTCATTAAATTGGTTCGTAATATACCCGGGAAAGATGAAGATGAAATTATAAAAATATGAAATTCATATATTTGAACTGCGGAATGAAGAAATAAATGTGAAGAAGATCCTCGCAGTTATTAACGCAACTTATGCAGTTGCGAATAGTAAGCCTGAAAAAATCAGGCTTGCCGGGATTCGAACCCTGACCTCTGCGATGCCGGTGCAGCGCTCTAACCAATTGAGCTAACAAGCCAACTGGGAGCTGGTCATTAAATTGGAAGACACAAGGGAAAACTTTTTCAAGCTAAAATCTGTTTACATCCTGGCTTAAGACCTTCTCACATCTTTTTACACCTGAGCTTGAATAGCTACTTTGTTTACAACACTGCTGGATCATTGTTTTGTCTTCCCTTCATCTTAAATGTGCTTTCTGGCCTCTCGAATTGCTAATATAAATAGACGATAGTGTGCCTTTAAAATTCAAACGTTTTTTCCTGATTACATGAAACGTTTACGTTAAAACGCTGTGATAAGATAGCTTTCCTTAAGAACTCTGAATAAAAAATAATAAAGTACAAGACGTGCATAGGTTATTAAGTCATCAGTTGTCGTTCCCAGTTGCTAAATTCTGCGTACAAACAAATTCTAAAGCAATCATGATACTCTGCACAAAAATACTATTCTGATTCAAAGCTAAAACTATGAAATGTTTAGGTGTATATTTTTTACAGTTAAAATATAAAAATGTATACTAAATCCTCCTTCGAACAGTACAAAACTCTGGTGAACAAAGAGATATACTTTCCTAAAAAAATAGTTTTCGTGCTCAAGCATCACCAAAATATAAGTAATAAAGTTTTATTCAATGGAGTGTCGAAATCAATGTGAAACCAACTGCGTCCACGTTAATGGCAAGTACGCTCAGTTTCTCAGTACATGTAAGGTAATATGGTATTGGCATTGTACGTCCATGAAAGTATGACATCTAAAATCAACTGGTGCTGCTTTATTCTCCTGCACAAGTTGATTAAACCTTCGAGTCTGTTGCTTAATTTCTCAAGAGGGAATTCGAGTTAAACTCCTGAGAAATGAGATGTGATTAAACAAAAAGAAATAACAGACAGATAAGAGCCTTGGTATTCAACTATTAATTTACAGTTTTGTATTAGAATCACCTTTATTATTTTCTAGTTTCCCTAAATTCGTTAATCCCCATTTGGCATTTTCCGTCTTCTCTACACAAATTTCGTTTTTAAATGCAAAAATGCACATCAGTTAATTGTGAAGGTTTTTTCGTGAATGGCCGTAATAGTGACGTGGGAGTAAAATGACAAGCAAAAGCGAAACAAATATTTGCCTTTTAAAAATGTTGGAGTATGAGCACTAGAACAAGTCTCACATAACATGAGAACCAACGGCAAACTCTAGTTAGTCTAGAAATGATAATGAGCATGTCATCTGGTTAACAATAGATCACGCTTAAGCTAGGGTCGTTTAGTTGAGCCACACTAACTGAAGAATGGTGTCTCTGTGTTCCTGAGTCGTTATTGGCGGATATTCTACTCACTTGAACCGCCTGGGGCAGAGTTTCCTGCTGTTTATAAACGGCTTTCTTCTTTGAATGTCTGGTATCAGCCTTCATCTGCAAGTTTGCATTCAAATGCTTGCCCCGTGGAATGGGGTGTAGCCCTGAGGTCGTATTTTTGTAAACAGTTTCTTTATCAGTGGCAGGAGATTTCTTTTTCTTCTTTGTTTGAAAACGTGTAGCACTCTTCCTTTCTCTATTAACTGATGTGCTAAAGGGTAATGTTTCCAAGTACTCGATATTCTGAAACGAATACACCTCAGGATTACACTGGGGTTTAAACCTACGAGTTGTGTTGTTTTCGTCCAGGGAGCCAAAGCCATGTTCTGCCATATTTTGGTATTCACCAAGGTTTCTGTGATCTTCTATGTTGTGCAGCGATTCTTCGTTCTTAAGGCAATGACCTTCATCCAGGTTCTCACCAAGACATGTCTTACTTTTTGAAAATTGTTCTAAGCATGTGCCGTCTTTTTTGGGAAAACCAATGACGTCGTCATATGCTAAAGAGTCGTCTTCCTCATCCAACGTGCTTGCCATGTTTTGGTATTCGCGCATGTTGTTGATCCTCGAAAATTGTTCCAAACGTGTCCCATCTCTTGTGATGAAACCAAAGTTGTCACCATAAGCAAAGTCGTTGTCGTCTTTATCCCTACTGCATGCAATGTTTTGGTATTCATCAAGACTTTTCTTACTTTTCGAACATTGTTCCAAGCGTGTGCGGTCTTCTGTGATGAAACCAGTCATGTCGTGATATTGTGAGGAGTTGTCGTCCTCATCGTTATCATTCGCTGTGCAGTTTTCGTCTTCATGCACTTGGTATGACGTGTTTTGGTATTCACCAAGGAGTGTTTTCTTCATTGAAAATTGCTTAAGGCTTGCTCTGCTCCATGTAATACATTCGGTAACATCGTCACAAACGAACTTACCCTTTTTATCCAATTTGTGTTCATTATACGCATGTGTATCGTTTCGGCATTCTTTTAGACGTGTTTTATCTTCATGCATGGAGCTATCGTCGCGATTCGAATTAAAGGCCAGTGTTTGATACCCCACAACGAATTTCTTCTCCGGATTTAACTCAGAATATGTCGCAGAAGAATGTTCCACTTGACAGATCTTGTTGTGACGTCTCTTGCATCCAGCAACTTCAGCGGAAGAGTAGTAAATAGTATCGGTTGTGATCTCATCACAGGTTTGATGCTGACCCTTATCACCTTTCTTTTCTACAGGGAGTAAAACGTCCGATGCACCATACATGGGATTCAGTGGTTGTTCATAGCCTTCTTCTATTTTATCAGGGTTTAAATAGCCGGTTGCTCCGTTGGTAGATCCTGATAGTGCCTCGTTCCGTCTGCAACCTTGTAGAATTGTGATCTCGTTGTAGGGTTCTTGCTTGTTGTCATGAGATTTTTTGCACACGGCAACACCAGTAGGAGTGTTGAAAATAGTGTCGTTTGTTACCTTATTGCGATTTTGGTGCTTAGTTCTCACACCAGAGTGGCTCGATGCATCATACACTGGCATGACCACGTAGTCTTCACAATCTTCTTGTTCCACTTCATCAGGGTGTGAAAAGCCGGACGCTTCGTTGTTAGATGCCGACAGTGCTTCATTTCTCCTCACACTGCAGGTATTAGCGGTCGTAGAAACATTGCAGGGATCGTCCTCGGTATCATGTAGACTTTTGCAGCCAGCAACATTAACAGAACTGTAGAAAAGAATGTCAGTTGTAATCGCATTACAGGATTGAAGCTCAGTGCCATCATCTTCATTGCGTTTCATTTCGATATAGAGGGCAAATGCATCATTCACAGGTAATTCCTCATACTCTTCTTCACATATGGGGGGTTCATTGTAATCTTGTTGCATTTCATCAGGGTTTGAAGAGCATGCCGATAATGCTTCTTTTCTTCTCACGATGCGACTATTTGGAATTTTGGTATTATTGATGGGATTCTCCTCGATGTCATTAGACCTCTTGAACCCAGAAACATCCACGGAAGAGTAGTGAAGGTTGCTGGTTGTGTTCGCATTAGACGAAAGACGCTTAGTTCCATTACGTTCACCACTTTCCATTTCCACCGGGCGCAAATAACCTGACGTGTCGTACATGGTTTTGGATGATTCTATATCATCTTCTTCTTGTTTTTCACCAGGACGTGAACAGGTGGATTTTTCGATTGTTGCAACACTGCATGTGTGAAGAATTGTCCTCCCATCGTATGAATTAACTTTGGCGTCATGAGATTTCTTGCTATCTTGCTTGCTTGTCACGGCTACGGCAACGTCATCATACGTTTCTTCCATTTCGTCGGATGATTCATCGTTAATTGCCTTTCGTAATTCGTTTTCTTTTACACTTCGTCTGTGAAACCCTGTGCTCCCGTTGCCGGAATGGGATTCCGTGACATCTTTTTTATCGAGTTTTCCGTCTTCGTTTTTTCGTGGGTATGGAAAGTTTGGCACCTTTTTAGGCACCAATCGAGCCTGCCCTCTTCTTAAGCTTCGGCCGTTGTATGGTTCGTGGTACCCTGAGCTACTCTCCCCAATCCCGTTCACCTCCAAGCTTCCACAAGACGAGCAGCTCGCGTAATATTCTTCTTCCCCTACATCAACTGTCAAAGGGTCGACGTATCTGTAGTTGTGCTTAACAAAGAAGTCTTCTGAGCACATCGTCTCAATGCTTTCCATGGAAGGGTGTTTCTCTGCATCTGTTACATGACAGGCATTCTTCGTCTGACGGATTGACGAGTCTGGCCATTCACTTTCATCGTGATTACGTTTCCACAGTTCCATCATCCACGACTTCATTGGTTCCCTTAAGATAAATGAAAGAATACAATTAAAGAAATTGCATAAGTATTTAACCTGGCAGCAGTGCTCGTGTATTAAGCTGATCAAAATTATTCACAAAAGCTCTACGTTGTCTGATAGATACCTGCTTGTGAGACAGTCAAAGATGGCGAGGAAGGGTGGCCTCTGTACGGAGTCGAATGCCCAGCACTGATGCATAATGATATAGACCCAGTCAGGACAGTCTTCTGGTTGGTCCAATGGTCCTTTGACTCTCATATGAGGCAGAACCTGGCGTATTGATCAACGTAACACGGTAAGCACAAAACTCGCATTTAGAGCCATGTTACTGGACAAAAATGTCACATACTTGTAATACGGGTACAACTCTAATGAGTGATGGCGCACATATGAGACTGTGGAAGCGCCATAACCATCACCAGAGGTGTTGGGAAGGTTAATTAAGTTCCTATTTAACCACCCTCCTCTCCCTTATTCTCAATGTTGAGTGTCAACCGACTTTGCTGACACAAGATTGGCCTGAAAAGGTCCAACATTGAAAGGGGCAGGGTAAGAAGAACTAAGACGTTCTTGTCAAGTACATGCAAATAAATGCTTTTGAACATGAACTTCTGAAGTCATCTGTCTTTTCACAGTCTTTCCAACTACTGCTGGTGAAGGTTTTAGGTACTTGTGACGAGGATAAATAATCCTTCGGACTTACCTGGTCATTTTGAATACCATAATAAGGTACCGACACCTCACGTCCTTCCTGACCAGTTGTGTAGGATTTATAAAGCTCGTAGGCAAGGATACCAAATGCCCATACGTCACTTGCATGTGTGTACCGTCCATCTAGGATCACCTCTGGTGCACTCCTGAGAAATAGGGTGATTTCACAGTCAGTGGAATGGGTGGGAGATGTCTAACTTTCTAGTCCCACGGGGCAAAAATTGATGTCAGCATAGGAAAAGTTGGATTTTGCAACGTGCTTGTATCTAGTCCAGAATAGTGTCACGACTGCCTTTGGCAATTTTCTTGGTAAATTAGTAATATATTTTTAACCTTGACCGAGGAATTATTTTAATTGTGTTTGAAAGTGCTAAAAAAATGCAGAAAATTCTTCTTCCCCACCACATTTAAATTCTTGACAACCCCTCACCAAACGCCTTTTGCCGTGCAAATCTTAGAACACAAAGTAAAATAAATATGCTGCTAACCAGCGAGTAGCATCAGGAGCCATAACGGCCTCTGCCACGCAGGACACACTAGTAGTGTCATCGGCACTCATAGATAGAGTCTTAGAACGACCAAGCCGTCCAACCTGCACCTGTAGATGATCAATGATAATGCATTAATGCGTGTGTAGCTTTCAAACAGCCTGTGTGCAAAAATGCTTGGAGCACGTTCCTTAACTTTCTTGATAGCATTTCACTAACGGAAGGTGTTATTTAATGCAAATCCACGAAAGACCTTGATTATGAAACGTTACTACAGTGTCAGTTTAAGGGGGACAGTTATAGAATGTCAGGACCTCTAAAACACAGATTAACAGTGACAGAATTAAGCGCTGCATACAACCTTGGCAAAGCTTCCACTTAACGTTTGTATATGATGATATAATTGTAAAACATAAATGAGTAATGTTATCTTTTCTCATAGCTGAGATGTAACGAGTCGCTGATAAAGAATTATGAAAGAATATGACTGAGACCATCACAGAATTTTCTGCAAGCCTCGAAATTAGCCACTGTCGTGGCCAAAAAGATTTACGTACCTTGTCTGGTGCTACTACATTCACATATTCAGCTCGGAGATCGCCATGTACAATATGGTTTACGTGCAGGTAGTGGAGAGCAGACGCCACCTGGGACAAAAACATGACTATGTGCCCCTGCTCGCAACATCTCTGAAGCACGTACTCCTTCAGGCTCCCGTAGAAAGTCTCTGGTAATATCTGATAAACGAAGAAAATATGAAATGTCGCATGCACTTTTGGCCATGGCGGCTCATGCGGTTAGGGCCCAGTTAAGCAGCTTCTGCAGAATGAAGCTAATAGAGATAGGGACTTCTCTCCCATAAATGTAATACTAGGTGATCCATGATCACACAGTACAACCCCAGCATTTCATCGGCGGTAGCCATAAATAAGTTATAGATAAAATATGAGCGGGAGACCTTGTAGGGACTTCTCTCCCGTAAATGTAATACTAGGTGATCCATGATCACACGGTACAACCCCAGCATTTCATCAGCGGTAGCCATATATAAGTAATAGATAAAATATGAGCGGGAGACCTTTATGGGCATTTAATAGATAAAATATGAGCCGGAGACCTTAATGGGCCCATTTTGGACAAATGGAACTGCACCTTTTCTCACCAAGAAAACGGAACGGATTGAGCCGTATCATTTGATTCGAAGTTTCGGATGCAAGTGTTTTCCGCGCCATTAAGCTCAAAAGCTCGAATCATAAAAGCAAAAGTAAAACACAAGAACCGACGGCCAAAACTTAAATCTTTCTCACCTTGAGTGCTACAATTGTGTTGCAAGAAGTCTGTTGACAGTAGCCGCGAGAATAAAACAACTGTCACGTCACGAACGGTTTGGAACAGTAAAGATTCATCACTTAAATCCGCCGTCATGGGCATTGCTGTCCTCTCGGAAATAGCCTGGCACTGGAAATTGTGGACAAATGGTACAGAAATTTCCGGGAATTCCGGAAAAAGCGAGAAAAAGGAATACCTCGAAAGGTATTACCTTTTTTCCGAAAACATTCCACCGGAATGAACCGTTCCATTTGAATTCTCCCCGGAATTACCGGGTTTTCCGTACAAATGGTAAGCGCTCTGTGTTTGTCATGTTAATCACGTGGGCGTGGAGCTGTCCCATAGGAGTTTTGAAATATTCAGCACTGAATTTGGAAATTATTTTTTATATAGCTTTTGTAGTAGAAACATGGCTGGTCGGTTTCGTTCTCCAAAGAGTAAAAAAGAAGATACCAGTCTAGTGTCGGAAGCCACTCCAAAAGCAACACAATACAACACTGAATGGGGTAGAAAAGTCTTCGAGGAATGGCAGCAGCGACGGCAAAATACATGTGCAATGTTAGAAGTTGTTGGAGTGGCCGATCTGAAATGCGAAGATGTTCAAGATCTGACCGTTTCACTAGAGCACATGTCGGCAAATACGCTAAACTTTTGGTTGAGCAAGTTCGTTTGTGAAGTGGCCAAGCAAAATGGAGAGCGTTATTCGCCCAATTCGCTTTATTTGTTAATTTGTGCGATTAACCGTCATTTGAGTGAGACGGGAGGAGAGGATGCATTCAACGTTCTCAACAAAGCTGACAAGAGGCAAGTAAATTGTTACGTGTTTTGAATGGGTAGTGTGGACGGTGTCTCAGTACAAAAAAATTAAATTGGGTTCTAAATTGTATCATTTTATTATAACAGGTTCGCGACGTTTCGTAAAGTTTTAGACGCGGAGATGAAGGATGCAACGAAGTGTGGAATAGCTCAGAAGTGCAAAACGGACACCCGCGAAGAAATAACTGAAGACGAAGAGGCGATATTGTAGGGAAAAGGCCTTCTTGGAGGATTTTCAGCTGCGTCATTTGTGTATACTATTTATTTTTATAACGGTCTTCGAGTCGGTCTTCGAGCTGGGGAACACAGGTTACTTAGGCTCTGCAACATTTTTGTTAAAGAAAGTTACATTATTTTCGATGAAAGGTTGTCTAAAACGTTTAACGGCGGCCTGAAAGATTTGAAGAAGCCTCGTTTTATAAAGCATAATTAGTGCCGTGATGTTGTTCATCAGCATTATCCACGTTTGGCTGCATTGTATTCAGTTTAGATAAGTAAGGTGCAAGGTTTTGCTGAAAGTCTTCAAAGTTTTTATTTTCGGCCGAATAGAAATGGCAAGTTTGAGTATGAAAGAAGCAGCTGTAGGTTTATGGACTTTAAATAAGATATTGCCAGAGAGATTATGCTTGAAAGCAAACTTGCCTCAGAAAACAGCTCACCGTTTGCCTATTACTTGCACTAGTAGACTGTTCCAGCACAATGTTGAAGAAAAGTTAGCAAGAGAACGAACTGGGCATAAATCGAACGCACTGTTTTCGTATCAAAAACCAAGCAAAAAGCAGTTAGATAATGTTAGCAATGTTTTAGGGGCAGTCATTGCTTCTACAGAAACGGAGAATGTCAGCGCAGTAGTGTTAAGGATGAATTGCCAAAACCTATAGAACACACAGGGGATAATAGCAGGAATGTTCTTTCCGAAGATATTTTCGCGTTTGATAGCACATTTCACTTATCAGATGATGTATTAGCCAATATTCCAATGCCAGAGAATACGTTAACAAGTAATATTAATAACTTTTGTGCCAATTTAGTATTTAACAACTGCACTATCAACTTTTGCTACAAGAAAAAGAAATACTTGCAGGCATGTAAACGTTTACATTGTATGTAGACAATAGAAAGATGAAATTCTCAATGCAGTTTATTATTCTTTGTTATATCAAAGTAGTGATTGATATGTCAAACTAGTGATTGATTAATACTTTTTGTACAAATTAACAGGACTCGTCTTTATCAAAGTTAAGCATACTAATTACGGGAGTTACAGATCTTTATAAAAATGAATCCCATTGATAATTCTACTAATTCATAATTCATCAACCCCTGCCTTTCCCTGCTACCTTTTCAAACCCTCCCCGTGCTTTCAGACAGGTGATTTTTGTTGGGGTTTACAGAGGTAAACATGTGACTTAAATACTGCCTATTGATTGGTCATAATTCTTATGAATTATTAATGAATTTTACAAACCAAGTTAGAGAAACATAACATGGAGCAAAGTTTCTTGTCTAAGGAAACAACACGGCAATGTAGAAAGGAACCCACACCGTGGCCTCGATCCACCGACTGTCTCCGAAAAGTTCTGGTCGAAACTCCGGTATTAGAAGTCAAACACGCTAACCGCGAGGCAGTTCTAATCCGATTACTCGAGGAAAACAGTTATTGCCTCCATTACAGTGAATTACTTTAACAAATCATGTCATCACAGTCATATTGTATTATCTTCTACAACGTATCACTGGTTCGTGGGGAAATACAGATACGAAATGTTCGCGCTCATCAAAGACGGATATTTGGTGCTATTTTGTAAACCTACTTTATTAAAGTGTCGTGGATGATAATTTGAAAAAGGCGAATGGCGATCAGTTTTAATGACGTAAAAATTATGGGATTTTATCTCACTCACCGTCTCCAGAATCAAGTATTGTGATACAATGTATACTTTGCGGACCGACGCAAGATTTGGATTATTGAGACGTCTAAGTCCTCTAAGATGCTGCAAATCTCCCCTGGAAATCCGCTCCCAAACTACAGGAACACCCTGTTAAAATAGTTAACATTGATTCACTGATTAATTAATTAATTAAATAATTAATTAATCAATTAATTAACTAGATTGGTTTTCAAATGAGTGTAGTCAAACCAAAACCACAGTAATTACTCTAGCCAGGGAGAAACACATGCGAGCAAGTCACGATTTGTTAAGAAAGGGGCGCGAGTTTTTTTAACCAATCACAGAGTACAATAAAGCAAAACCAAAGCAAACGCAGCCATTACTTTTAAAACTCGATTTAAAACTGTTCTAGTTAATTTAGAATTACAAATAATTAAGAGTGTAAAAACCATAAACGTAACAAAAAAATTAGAAGTTCCAAAAAAAAATACTTGTTTGTAAATACATAAGCTTAAATTCCCTTCTTTCCACAAGATGAACAGTGAACCTACCTCGACCTCTTTCTTTATAGGAACATCCTCATGTGCAGCTCTTGACAATGGATCCCCGAAATTTTTCTGCGATGTCTTAAACATTAACAAAAAGAAGAAGAAAGAAGACGATCGAAATTCTCTCAGTTTTAGCAAAGAATTAAAAGGGACACTGTCACCAATTTTGATAATAACTTTGAAAAGCTAAAAGCATATTTTAATCAGAGGAACCCAAAAAAGCTAGTTTCGTTTCATTTAAAACTAATTTAAAATTAGTCTACCAGTTCTCTGAGACTAAAATTGACTGTGTGTGGGTAGCCAGGGTGGAAATGATTGCAACTTGAAGACATCAGGCTGATCTGTTCAAGAATTTTTTTTTTTTTTGGTGGAAAAATCGCCAGTAACTGACTATGGTTGTTCTTCCTTTGAGACAATCATTTCATTTCCTTCTTCTGATGTTCTAGCAGAATCTGGTGTACGTGAAAAAGCAGTTAATTTAAATTTGAGTATATTCACCACCCCAAAACGTAAAAATCCTCGTGACAGTGTGCCTTTAAATGCATGACACGGGTTTCCCTGCCTTTAGAATTCCCATGTGCGTTTTGTACGTGAGCGTTTCTAGCGTTAGGAGCACTGCTTGTGTCGGACTAAAATCCACAGATTTAGAAAGGGATTCATGGTACTTGTAATGTGCTTATTGTTTAGGACAGTTCGTTAGTCTAACAGAACCTCTCGTTTCCTTATGAACAAGGTCTGTCTGGACCCGCTGTCTGGACCCGCTTGTAGATATAACACGTTAATAACGATTGTGTCCCGTTAAGTAACCGCATCAAAAGTGAGAAAAACATCTCAGGAGGCCACAGACAAGAGTTGAAAAACCCCTAAGCGATAAACGTATGGCACTGATAAGAAAAATAAAATAGTTAGTTCTGTGATGGAATAGAAATGCCAAAAAATTGATTAAATTAAAGACGTTCTAAGGTGCGCGGGCGAGGAACTAGAAGAAACGGGAAGTCTGAATTGGATGACTAGTGCCCCGTTTAATTATGAGGTGCATTTCCTGACACCATCACTGAGAGCATAACTTGGCGGACTGGAGCGCCGTGTAGAAAGCGGCTATTGGTTTGAAACTTTTCTGCGATAGAAAAACAAGGCAGATTCGATCTTCTTAATGCTGCTGAGGTGCTCACTTATGTAACCAATGTTTTGGCACTTTTATTTCTACGACTGAAATGACTTTAAAGTGCTACTATGATCAAAAAATCACTTTTATTTTTTCTTCGGATTTCGAAACTATGTTTATTAAACACTCCGCGAGCGAAATTATAAGCCTTAATTTTGAGAAGAAGACCGTTAATTTAAACTGCAATTTTCCGTTTTAATGGTCCGCCATTATTACACCAGAAAGGATACAATGACATCATTCACACACGAGTTTTAGAATGCAGTGTGTGTGAAAGTGCCTTATTTAGTATGCAGCACGGGAGTTTTGAGCTTTCACACTCTCAAACTCGTGTTTTGCATAATTTGTAAGCCGCGTTCACACACTACATTTTACAGCTCTTGCGCGTATGACGTCATTGTAGCCTTTCTGGTGTAATAATGGCGGACCATTAAACCGGAAAATTGCAGTTTAAATTAACGGTCTTCTTCTCAAAATTAAGGCTTATAATTTCGCTTGGGGAGTGTTTAATAAACATAGTTTCGAAATCCGAAGAAAAAATAAAAGTGATTTTTTGATCATAGTAGCACTTTAACATTTGTTATTACAACTAAAACAGATGTACCTCTCTCGCCTTCTCTGTTGATTGAAAATTGTACTCCTCACACTCGTCATAAACATCTGCAAGTAATCACAAGTCTAAACATTCTACAAAGTGGGACATTGCTAGATTAAATTAATTAATTAATCAATCAATTAATTAATTAATACGTCCATACGTGCTTCCTGGATTTTAGTGCAGGCTATTTTGGTGGGAGCGACTGCGCTACTGCGTCAAAATTAGAAAACACTATTTTGGTAACATGTCAAAATATAACCAGGTTGTGAAGAATGATATATTTTCTCAACTTAGGGATAAGGGGACTCAACACTGAACCTTGCTTTCATTTGTTAGGCACTGTTTGACTTACAATCGCATGCGACACCTTTTCCTTTAGTTTGAGGGAAGACGATAATTTCTAGATAGAAGATTCCAAATCTCACAGATAATTTTTTGGCATTAGTTTTGCAATGAAGGGCACTTGACGTTTGTTTGGATTAGTAGAAAAATTCAAAACGATTATTCCATTTATGACGGGTAATCTAAATTTCAATTTAACGTCAAAAGAAAATCTCCGGGTACTTCACGCAAAGCCCTGAGAGTGTGTGTCAAAGTTGCTGTGCGCAATATTTTGCAAGTTTCAAATTTCCAACAAACTGTCCTTTAAGTTAGGAAGGCTTAAAACTTACACCAAAAATCTTTTCGACGCACGAGCTCACTGAAATAGCTGCCGTACTCTCTAAATGTTTGTCGATTCTATTCTTTAATTCTTTTACTTTTTTGGTTTTCCATTTGTTAATCGCTTCCCAAAATGCTGATTTTTTTTTGTTATCAGCTGACGAAACTTAAGACTAACATACCGAGTAAAAAATTACCTCTTCAATAATAACTCCCTTTTGAAGCATGGAGAACTCCTTGAGTTCGAGTTTCAGTAAACATTTGAAATTAATTCTTTATAATTTCTCTTTGAGTTCTAATTGACTTCCAGAAAGATGGTTAATAGTAAACCTAACCCAGTCTGAAAGGTAACCATAAAAATTGTGCCTGAACCTCAATTTCCAAACTACTTAATACCAAAATCAGTAGTTATTTTTCGTAACTCGAAGACGGCTCTAGGCAACTTAAACTTGAACTCGTAAATTCTCTTTTCCCCCCATTAGATGGAGAAAAGGAGCTTCGTCCAACAGAAACGAATGTTTTGGTAACTTACTAAAATTTCTTTTGATCCAGGAGCTATCTATAGTAAAACAATATTATTATATTTTACTCAATCTCGTCATACGAGGACTCGCAGTCGGTGGTGCTGTAGGCCTCTTTGGCCATCAGCTCAAGTACGACTTGATTTCGTGAAAATATACTGGCTCTGCAAAAGAGAGAAGATTGATACCAGGCATCGAACTGCAAGGTCCCTGCACTTCTTCATATAACTGTTCTTCTTGCTATGAAAAAAAAAAGCAGTCAAAAAACACTCCTTTACGCTTTCTTTTACACCGGTTTCCCATTACCTATCCGCAATGTATAACACTTCATTCAAAAATAGCGGTTACTGATTTTCATCAGCTCAGAAGAATAATTTGCAAACAAAAAATTATTAACTCAAGGAAAAGATTGAGCCCATTTGAAGTCGCATTGTGTGGAATTGCAGGGCCATAGCAAGATTTATTAATGCAACGATTTATTTTCAGTTTTACAAAACCGTAAGGGGCAACAATACTTTGCTCATATAAATCTTTTACCGCTTTAAGTCCCAACAGTGACCAGCATGTTAATTCTCCTTACAATATCACTGCATGAGCAAACAAACAGGTTACGAGAATGAAGGAAATGATCCCTGAAGACAAAATGTCTCGTATTTTAAGCAAATTCTCCCAACTAATTCCATATGAAATGTACGGAGAACAGTGAGAAAAAAATACAGGTTGATGTAAGGGGTGCTTGCCATTATGCCAGACCAACCGGTCAGAGACCAGCGGAATTTACCAAGGGAAAATGGAACGACATTGTTCGATGGAAACAAAATTTCCGACCGGACCGATTAAAAGTGTTCCATTTACCTTTCGACCGAAATTTCGATTTCTTTTCGGTGAAATATGACTGGAAACGAGAATGTTTGAAAAAGGAACGGCAATTTTTGGTCCGATTGGACCGAGCGGTCAAAGAGGAATACCTCTGAAGGTGGACCACTTTTTCCGGAAGATTTCCACCTGGACCGAGGCGTTCCATTCATGTTTCGACCGAAATTTCCGAACATGGAAAACACCCTAGATTTCAAAGGGTTAAAATTGTATGATTTATACCTTTTAGCCTTAGAAGCTACAGTGTAGTACATAAAAGACTTTCCAGGATGTCAAATTTCAAAAAGCATCCTCACGTGAAGTTACAACATTCCTTGTGACAACATGTATCTGGTTTTAATTCAACTGTGGCGATGGAGGAAAACAAATCTTTCCTAGCCTTTTAATTATTTTTTTTTAAGGAGAGTAAATTCACATTCATGCATGATTTCTAAACTCGTCCTTTGTTTCGAACAAGTAAATTGGAAAGAAAATAACTTACAGGATTTGTATTGTTTAAATGGACAGCTTCCAGTGGTGGAGGCTTACGTCTGCTGAACCCACCTTCCTCTAAGAAAATAAAAACACCAAACAAAACAATGGTGTTGTTTAGTAAATGGTTTGAACCCAAGAGTCATGGAGTAAATAGATCGTCCAGGTAAGTATGGGCCAGCTGGGAAGGTCTGATTTTGATGACGATAACTGACAAGTCATTTAATTCTAACTGTCCTTTCGCACAGATTGTCGAAGCGGCAGTCACTATAATGGGTATAGAAAAGATTGGTCAACACTTGCATCAGAAGAACGGCTAAAAACCCAGCCAGGCCAGGCTTTTCGGGTTTTTGGCCAAGCTTTTTTGGCCCAGCCACGGCCAAGCTTTCTTGGCATCCTTCGCCACAAAAGTCGGGATTTCCAGGCTATGTTAGTTCCAAGGCCAGTCTTTCATGGAAGCCTTGGCCAAGAAAGCTCGGCTTCCCTGGCAATTAACATGTTATGGCTGAAAATGACAGAATTCCACCTTATCCCCCTATGTAAGATAATCGTCTTAGTATCTTTACCGAAACTGTAAATTTAATACATTAATTATCTTAGTATTTTTACCGAATATTTTTTTTTATTTTAACCTATTATTTTATTTTGACAGGGTCTCTTTGAAAACCACTACAATAATATGCGATGAGAGCACCCTGATTAAATATTATTGTTATTATTATGTAAGCCAGGTTTTCTTGGATGTTCTGGCATCCAAAGCTAGTTTGCAAAAGCCCAACATTTTTGGGCAATTTAGACGCCCAGGTTTTTAGTTAAAAGTCTTAGTCTGCGACTATAATTTTCTATCAAATCCGAGCCCAAACGTGGTCCATGAACCCTCAAGGAAATGCCTTATGGTTAGCTTGGAACTGTTCTTTGTCACGTTTAAACTATTTTGCAGTTTGATGTCCTTTCAGGTTAAGCTCTCGCAGGATTTGCCGGTTTTCAAGGTTCGTGTTAAGATTTCAGATTTCGAGACGGTCCCTAACTCCAATGACCCGAGAAATTCCGAGACTCCCGTTTTTTAAGCAGAGATTTCGAGACCCTTATTAAAACTTCCCGGGACGTATCATTTTTGACACATCAAAAATTCTACGCCACTTTGCAGTATGTGAGTTCAAAGCAAGGGATTAGCATTGTACATTATCTACCTGCATCTTCGCGAATTTCAGAAATCCTCTTTTTCACGTGAAGTAACTTGAGTCTTCGGCCTGGTTGGAATTTACAGCACTGAGCCATCAGCTCATATTCTTCGCCTTCAAAGCACGACTCACGAGGA
Source organism: Siderastrea radians (assembly GCA_964017195.1). Taxonomy (NCBI): domain Eukaryota; kingdom Metazoa; phylum Cnidaria; class Anthozoa; order Scleractinia; family Rhizangiidae; genus Siderastrea; species Siderastrea radians. Next base: position 28,836,487 of record OZ024896.1, on the reverse strand, counting down.
ACAATGTTGGTGCGGTCCATAGTAACCTGTAAAATAGAGAAAACGATAGTTTCAAATTTACACGGTACGGATTTGTGCAGGAGCCCATAGCTACCGATTTAAAGTACCCAAAACACTGAACTGGCCCTCACTTTGCAACATTTCCGAATTTGATCCTATATACTTTGAGGTATTTTAAGGACCACCAGCTTTGTCTAGGCCCTTGGTAATGACCCCTGTTCTTATTGAAGCAGTCTCCATCTAATGTTGAGCCATATATGATTACAATGATAGACTTACAAGAGAGACCACCTCATGGTCTGAGACTTTTCTGTATGGGGTGCACCCAAAGGTCAGCACCTCGTAGATTAGCACTCCAAAGGCCCAAACATCAGAGGCAGTGGAGTAGCGATACTCCGTTAAGCACTCGGGCGCTTTCCATCTAACCGGGAGATCCTCGTCTCTGGATGAGCTTACAAACTCTGGAACACCACCATCAGAGTAACAATAATCGTATTGCGAGGCTGAAGCTGCATCTACAATCGAAAAGAACCATTATATGTTGCATTGCTTCTTCCATTAATCTAAAATTGAGTGGCATTCTTCAAACTGCAAACGTAGTTTTAAAGACTCCTGGACCGGGCAATACACTTTTTAAAGATTGTTTTGAGAGTGAATATAAGAAATTTTCATATACGTAAACTTGCAGTTAAAGATATCAACTTAAGCAGCTGATAAAAGAACTACCTGAAAAAAAACTCAAGCTTGAATGGGGTGCTACCCCATGACCTCTGCGATACCCTGTAGCACTCTAACCAATTGAGCTATCAAGCCATCCGGGAGCTCATCATCATTTCTTATTTCTTCTTTCATCCGCAGTTCACTTATATGATTATTTCATATATTCATGAGAATGCTTATCCGGCCGGTTAATTCCTGGCCATTACCTTGTTTGGATGGACCTTTAGTTAGCTTCTGTAAGGCATGCAAGCCACTTAGCTGGCAGACAAAGTTATCTGATACGAGAACGTTTTCCGCCATGACTGCTCTGTGTACCAAATCCTTTTCCTCTAACAACAGAAGAGCGTCACAGACGTTGATAAGCATCTTAAAAAGCCGGACCGGTTGCAGATGCAGGTTCCTTTTTCGAGACATCCGAACGAACTGCAAAAGGTCACCCCATTTTTGAAACGGTGTGATGAGATGGTACGGCAAGCATTTAGTATCGTAACCGAGAAGAGTGGGAAAGTTTCGATGCTGAAATTCACTTAGCCGCTTCATGTTATATACTTCCCGAATGAGCCGATTTCTAGCGTCGAATTCTGGATCTTCATCCAACAGATGCTTCGTTTTCACCTTAAGGACTTTGACAGCCACCTACAATGGAAACATATTATTAGAAGGACACAGCGTGTTGTTAAACTGGCTTCCTCGTTTAAGCTAATTATGTCTGTAAGGAAAGAAGGGAAGAGGTCAAAAATTTTTAAGAAAAATAGAAAATATTAAGATGCAAAGGTGAGCTGAAATAAAAAAAATAAACTAGTAGGTATAGACCCAAGAAGTCTACTATCCACCCTATCTTGGGTGGTTTTTGTAAAAAAAAATCTATTTCATATTTCATTCTCAAATCACACCCTCTTTCACAAAAATTCAATTGTATCTGCCTAAACGTGATATAAATACCAAAACAAAATTAATACCTTCTGTCTCTGAAACATTCCATGGTTGACGAAACTATGGAAGCTTTCGAAAACGATGGTCTTGTTAATTTCCAGTGTGTGAGTTCGGTAAGTCGATGATAGGTGATCGGTGTGGAGGTCTACCGGGAGGGCGTCCTGAGAATTTTGGTTCTTGGACAGAAAATGAACCAGCAACGTTCTGGTTTTACTGTCAGGGCAGAATAGCACCTCAGATGATCGCCGCTGAAGTAGCACTCTACATTCTGGCGTTTTCTGCACCTTCACGTCTTTCAGGAGGTTCACTAAACAACAGCCAGCTTCCTTCATTATTTCTGTTTGGTGAAAAAGAAAAAATGGAGTGCCGCGAATTTTTAACACTGTAAGAACACTTAAATAGAGAAATTTTACAGTTTTACACAATATTGGCAGCAGATTGGGATGTACTAGTAGCCCCTCTGGTTTGACTATTAACTATTAACCCCGTGTACATGGTATTTTAGTGCATTTATCAGGTCTCCTAATACGCTTCGCGTATGAAAATTGTCAAACCCTGTGAGAAATAGTCGTGTGCTTAGAGAAACAAAACAAAAATGAGGAAAAAATCCTTTCGTCAAACAATTGGAATAGCTTTTGTTTGGGAGTTAGACCAATTTTTTTGCCTTTTGTTACTTTTCAACAAAGAACTATCTGGAACTATCAGTTTCTTTTCTTTTTGCTCATGTTTTTTTTCTAACTACTTATGTTTCTTTTATGTGTTGTTGTTCTTGTTCTTGTGGTTCAGGTTGCTTCAGTGGTGTAAATGTTTCCTGGGAGGGTAGGCGTTTACAGTATCTAACAGTGGCCAGCAGCAACGTATGCTATTAATTACCTTCGGTCATGTTGTTTTTTGCGATATCAGAGAGTATTGACGATGCCAAAAGACAAAACCTCCAGTCGTCTCCACCCCCTCCTTGTAAGTAGGCTTCCATAGTAAGCCTGATAAGGTTCATGGCCCGCCTCTCGGTCTCCATTTGCGGGACGGGTCTCTCACTGTGCACCTAAGGTGGAAACAGAATGTTCATCATCTACAGTCATGTGACATATTAGACCTTTTTGTCCATCAATTTCGCTTGCTTGTCATTGATCAAACTGAATTACATTACATAATAGGCGCCCAAGCAAACTATGATATATTGAATAATATTCTCCGATTGATACCTATCAGTTTTCAAAACGTAAGTTGCAGGACGTTTTTTGAAAGCTTCAGATGGATGAGTGTTGTGGTTGTTGTTGTCGTTGTTGTTGTTGTCGTTGTTGTTGTTGTAACAGACAAGAGTATCAGCAAACTTGTCAACAAAACGATACCGAAAAACAAGAGTACATCCTGCAACCCACTAGATGTTCTTTACCCGTGCAAAGCTTTCACCGTGATCAATTCAGTGCAAGCGATTAACTTAATTACACTCCCATTATTAGTCTCATATCTTTGCGAGTCTCTGATAATCATGTCTCTCGTCATTGATTTGTACGAGAGGCATCGTTTACATAACAACAACTCAATACTGGAACAACATCGAAGACAAGAGATACGATTGAACCCTACCTTTCCGTGCAGATGAATCAAGATACAATGTAGCACAATCCACTCTCTACGTTTAAGCTTTGCCTTCTTAAGGTTTTCAAGAACCTTCAGATCCTTGCTTTCCACTTTCAAATCTTCACAGAAATCTTTGCACTCTCGTAGAAAACTGCTTAGTTTTGTAGTTATTGACTTGTCTTTAGATTTCAGAAGAAGACAAATCGTCTCCAGAATGAATTCAATTGAATACCGGAAAATATTCTTCTTTTTGTTTTCAATCTGTTCTTCGTAACATCTTCTAAGCTCTTCTTGAGCCTTTTTGAAATCTCGCACCGGGATTACGATGGCAAAATCCTCCTGTAGAACTTGTTGCAATAAAATCGACGACAAAATGCGGCTGTACAAAAAGAGTTTGAGGGTTTTTTCAGAATGCTCATCCTTTCCAATCATTCCCTTAGTCGAGAAAATGGACGATCTTATGATTTCTTCCACAACCATCAAGTTCCCGTTGCCGCCTTCAAGGTTGTCTTTGCAGATCAGATGGAAGAGCAGTTGTATGGCATGCCTCACAACTGTCTCACTGTTAACGCCATAGCCTATTTTTGCCAGAATCTTGTAAACTTCTCTGTTTTGGTATGAACATCTACCCCACGATTTTTCAAGATGTGGAAGAATCTTCAGGAGGATGAACTGTTCCCCTTTCTCCTTGCACGAGCCAGCAGATATGTCCATTTCTTGGATGAAGTGATCTGGGTTCTGAAGAAATGACGCGATGGACCACTGGAACTTCTCGCCTCCTAAAAATCGACATGTGTACAAATTAGGTTTTTAGAAACGGCAATCGTCTATGCATTCCCGCGGGTGGCGCTGCTCAAGTTTTATACGGAAAGACTCCGCCCAGAGGTTCAAACCCTTACCCTATAATATAATAATTTTTACCACAATGGTACCCCTTTCATATACCTAGAGCAAAATTGCACCCATTTCTCATACCTCAAAGTTAAGCAGAAACAAAAGAATTTCCTGTAATCGCCACGTGTTTCGCGGGTTTTCAGCCGTTCTGATTCAGTTGCGTAGTCATTTCTGCCAAAAATGTGGCACCCTTTGATATACTTCGCTTTAGCCACCATTTCTTCCACTTTGCAACTGATTTTGTGACCCTTTTGTATACTAAAATGGCAATTAATATACTGCGAGCTTAAAAAAGGCACCTCTTTCGGGCGGAGCCCCCCCCGTATAGCCCAATATAGGGAGTACCCCCCTCCCCATGTTATGCATAGCTACGATGTAGCCAACGTGGTTTCCATGTTATGACCGTGTTACCGTATTCGAAAACATTACTCGAAAGAGGGAAAAGATTTATTAAAGGTATACAGTAATATCTGTGTAATCAGAGCATAAGGAGAAAAGTTCGCATCAGGTCGTCATGTGTCCCAACAACTAGTCATATTTTTTTAGGAATGAGAAATTTCGATGCAGTAATGGCATCAGATTTTCAAGGCCACGAATATTCATGATCTCCCCTGGCAAAAGGGAACTTATGCACAGTCATTTGAAATTCTTTCAACTTATGTTCTCTACAAATACTTTTGACTGATTTAAAAATAGTACGCCATTCGTTCGTTTCTACGGCAAATTCCCTGTTCCATTTTTTGGGCCCAGTTGGCAATGTCTGATGGCTGTGTTCGTTTAGAATCCAGCAAAAATCCTTTGCTTTAGCTTTCCCTAAATTTAACTCATAATCATTTGCCAGTCGGAATATTGGGTGTTCCACTAGATGAATGTCTTTTGGAAGGTCGTCCATGCTTCTTGCTTTAGACAGAAGGTAATTAGGGATAGCACTCACTACTTGATAGAAGTTCAAGAAATTAGTTTGACAGTTATATTTTCTTTGGAATTCTATCTCAGAAAGATAGAAATTGCCCATTGTCCTTTAAGAGATCCTTTATAGAAATGATCCCTTTTGAAAACCACTCTTTTATAAAACAGGGTCTTCCCCCTATTAGGATTGCCCGATTGTTAAATAAAATTGTTTCCTGTGCTGTTCTTCTGCACGTTTATATCGAGATTTAATATCGCTAAAAAAGGATAACATAATCTTTTTAAAAAATGGGTAATTTGGGATCTAAATATCTTATGTCATAATTACATCTCAGAAGAAAGTTAAAGCCTCCAAGTTTTCTGAAGAAATAGTCTAGTATTGATTTTCATTCTTGTTTTGCGGTGTTTAAAAGTCGCGGTAACCACGCTAGACGAAGGGCTTTTATCATAAGATCTACATCAGGTATACGGATTCCTCCCATTTTGTAATCTTGATATAAACAATCTCTTTTGATTCTATCTCTTTTGTTATTCCATAGAAAAAAATTATTTTTTACTAGTGGCAGTAATACATGCTGTTGGTACATTGATATTGGAGACTGAATGTACAAGTTGTGACAGCCCAAGTGATTTAATGATAAGAACTTTTCCAAAAAGCGTTAAGCTTCTTGATTTCCATTTATCAAATTTAGTCTGCAGGTTTTGAGTTTTTAACTCAAAATTGAAATGGTTGTTCTCTTTTTCACCATAAGAAAAGTATATCCCTAAGATTTAACAGGGTCTCGGGTCCAGTTTAAATGTAACGGCGTGGAATGATTGTTTGCCCACCTGCCTAACCACATTGCCTTTGTCTTTTTAACATTTGACTGCTTTAAACCTGAGATGCATCCAAATTTATTTATGGTAATAAGGGCGTTTTCCACGTAGGTAATATCAGCACAGATTATGTTGGTATCATCAGCAAATTGGCTTATTTTTGTTTCGTTTCCAAATAGATTAATACCCTTGCTAAGACTTCAGCTCCTAATACAAAGAGGTATGGTGAGACGGGACAGCCTTGTCTCACACCTCCTGAAGGTTTGAACCAATTTATTGCTAAGCCATTATTTAAAACTGCCGTTCCAATATTGGTGTAAAAAGTTCCAATCCATCGTTTGACTCCCTCCCCAAAGTTCAATATCTCTAGTACCTTCCTCATATATGGCCATTCTAGGGTGTCGAAAGCTTTTCTGAAGTCTAATGAAATCAAAATGCCCGGTAAATTCCCTTCTTTTGTGTAGTTCATTATCGCTTATCAACCTTCTGTTCTTGCCTATATAGCGTCCTTTAATGAAGCCGGTTTGATCAGCATTCACAAGTTTCGGAAGTACCACTTCAATTCTTTTAGCTAACGCTTTCGCTGCGATTTCCATGATACTCCGCCTTTTTTGTCTTTGTTTGAAAGCGCGCAGTTCCAATCACCACCAACAATAAGACTGGTGACTTCGGATTTGTCAATGAGACAATTGTTCAACTCTTGAATGAACTCCAACTGTTCCGATAAATCATTAGGTGCGTAAATATTACAGAAAGATATTTTCAAGTCGTTAAGAGGTATTGTGATCAAAACAATTCTTCCTGATTTGTTGCTAAAAGAAAATTCCACTACATTGTTTAATAAAGGGTCTCTCAAAATGCAAACACCTTTGCTATGCCGCGTCCCATGTGAGGAAAATTTTTTTCCTCCCCATTCACTTTGCCAAGTTACTTCATCATTGAATTCCGAATATGTATCTTGCAGAAAGCAGATTTTTTCCTTCTGATCCTTTAAATAAGCAAAGATTTTTCTCCGTTTTGCCTTGTCTCGAATTCCCCTTACATTTAATGAAATAATTTTACACTTCGAATCTTTTTGCATTTAGATTTATAATTATGCGAGTGAAATGTGTATGTCAAGGTATAGTGAGCGAAAAAAGAAAATAAAAGCACAAACAAAGACACAAGCGCAGCTTACGCTACAAAAGCAAAGCGAAAAAATAATTTAGAGGATTAACCGTTCGCTCCGCCCTTTGCCTCTTTGACACCTCCCTCGTATGCAAAAGGGTTCATTTGCTACAATCTACCAGCAAGTAATAACATTAAAGATCATCTAGATCATCTTCACGGTAAATTCGGATCGGTCTTCCTTCCTGCGATGTTTTTACAAAAACTTTCCCGTCCACAGTCCATACTCCTTGTGCCATAACCATCTTCTTTCTTATCGTTTGCTAATTTTACCAGTTTCCGGCGGAATGCAGTCAAGTTCTCATTGATGAAAATGCGCTCTGAGGCAACTCTAGCTTCAGCTGAAGCATTTGGAAACAGCTGCGACAACTTTATATTCTTCAACTTCACTCTGTTCTTGTGGTGCGAATTCTTGACTTTGTGGCTAATGAATCTTGCAATTATAGGATTTGAATTCTTCCTTTTAACCCTGTGACATATATCGATGTCCTCAGCTTTAACTGGCACGTTAATGGCAGCCGCGCCTTTCAGCACCATATCTTCATTTTCCCCTGCACTCTCAGGGATACCTACTATTTCGATAGAGTTATTTCTAGAGTATTGTTCAAGTGCGTCCATGTCATCGTATAGCTCTTCAATCTCCTCCTCTTGCTCTTTGATACGCTTTTTAGTCGCTTGCAGTTCCGTCCTAAGCTGATTGTTGCTCTCGAGTGCGGCTTTCAACGCATCCTTAGCATTTCTTAATTCCGTTTCTTGTCAAGAATGAAGATTTTAGCTCGGCAACTTCGTTGGAAAGGCAGCTCATTGATTTCTGTAGTTTCTTGAGTATCTCATGGATGTCCGAGAGAATGGGGTGGCATTCCTGCAGTTCACCAAGTTCTTCGGACTCGACATCCGAGGCCGCCATATTGGGGCGTTTGGAAACTGTAGTTTCGTCGTCCGTGGAGCTTCTGTCTCCTCGCTCATTCTTCCGACCTTGACCTACCATAGGTACACTTTGAAGACAGTATTCATGTTGATAGCGGCTTTTTATCAATGATTCTAAGTATTTGAGCGAAGGTAACTCGGCACCTTCAAAAAACGTGGCCGACTTCGGCCAGCGGGCGCATGCACAGTCATTCTTCAGCCACCGACGGCAACTGGAAATTTAACTTTTCCCTGTTCACTCTTTCTACTGCTAGCATGGCCATAACGGCAAGCCACCAGACACCAAAACAAGAGTTTTCCAGCCTCTGGGAAAGAGCAGAAACAATTCAACAAAGGAAACATTCGACTTCCGGTTGACGTCCGTGGCTTAAAACATCTGTGCTTAAGTTCTCTAATAGCAAGAGGCAGCCGGGAGAACTTTGATTGTCTGCTAAATTATAATTATGGCATGACCAAGTTGGCAGAGGAAGGCCAAAGCCAACACTAAGAATATGGAAGAATAAGATAATACATGCAGTTCCTACTAAGAAAAATGTGTGGTAGGAATATCTAATAGGAGTTAGTACTTGTCGCTGAGAACCCAGGTCAGTGCAACGAGATAAAGAGAAAAAGCCATTCAGGACACCAATCATACTGCTGATACCAATGATACTGCTGTTCATGGCCAAATACTGCTGATGCTAAGAATAACGATAGTGTAATAACGAATGATGACCACGACGATGACGATGATGATGATGATGATGATGATGATGATGATGATGATGATGATGATGATGATGACCAGTTTTAAAGAACAATATCAAAAAACATGTCATTAAATAGCTTGCAATTTACCTTTCTTCCTTAGGACGCCTTTAATAGGCGTCGGATTCCATTTTCCCGCTCTTTCTCCATACAGATTTTTGTAAACCTTTTTCTGGCAATAAGTTCCAGGGACATTCTGAATGTCTTCAAGAATACTTTTATTGTTGACGCTGTCGTGTTCCCTGCTTTCTTCACACGATGAGGTTGCGTTTGAGGAACTTGAAGATTGTGTTTCGCACGCGGAAGGAGATACCTGAACTTCCCGGGCACTATCTGGAAAGAGAGAAGCATGCCAGCCAAGTTAATTGTTAGGGAAGTCAGCATACCAATGCATCTGCTATTTCTAGTGGAAGACGGCGTGCACTAGTGGTCAGATCGCTGGACTTAAAATCCACACTCTTATATGACACACTTCCATTTTCAAAATTCTCCACTTTCGATAGAGTTTAATTTCCGCAAACCTTTTTCAGAGAGAAAGATCTCCATTTAATTTGCATCATTTTAGTTGAACGCTTAAAAAGATAGGCGTTTTCAAAATTGAAATGGCTCAGTTTGGACGAAGGCTTATTTACAATAGTGATTCCTCTTTCAGTTATAGCGTAATAGGTCATTATATTGTAGCTACTGAATCACGCCTGATTGGATCTGAACCTGCATTATTTATAATTAAATGTAGATACACCGCTGGAAATCATAGAGCACTCGTGTCCCGGTAGAAGTAATTTTACAAAGGAACCTGTGCAGGAAAAAATGGAATTTGATCACGAAAAAGCTGTACACTGTGCAAACCGTCGACAAGTGGCGACGGCAATTTTGCAGCAAATCCTGATGAAATCTTGAAGCGATCGAAGTAAGGCAATATTATCCAATTACGTCTACAAGATAGATCAGCGTATTATCCATATTCACGAACGAGGCAACGGCCAATTGGCTTTCCTCCATCACGCTAAATCCTAGAAAGAAGCTGATAACACTTCAGCGACCAATAGCTTAACTCAACGGCTCAGGAAATTGTTCAGGATAGCAAAAGAAAAAAAAGCAAGAAAATTTATTTGCAGCTTACGGCATTAAGGAAATTTCAAAGTGTATTTCATCGCTTGTCTAACGTTCTTAATTCGCATTTGTAGTTTATTGTCCTTATAAACATCCACCAGCATTTTCGCTTGGTGTGATCGGCAGCTCAACTGACTTATCTCTTCGTTTTAATACTATATTCTAAACCAGACAGAAGTTGGTGTTCCTATGTTCTCTAAAACATAATGCACTTTGAAGTCTAGAAAAACTGATGGACCCACTCGCATTCCGCTGAAGCATCCACCAACAGTTTTTCTAAACCTCTAGTGTGCATTTTATTTCTTAAATAACATGGAACACCATCTTCTACTTAATCAATACACAACCCACGTGACGTAGGGCGTGTGCATTATGGGCAACAAACTCCTAATCATAATGCGTGCATTTCTTTGAACATAACAGGGCATGAAATACCTTTTGGCTCACTATGGATCTTTGCTGATTTACGTCCAACAGCAACATTTCCCTGCACATTAGATACCTTGATGTTGAAATGTTGTTTGATAACAGGTTTACGCTCATCTGCAATATGACATTTTTGAATTAAAATTGTCCATGGAATTAATAAACGGTTTTTCATTTAGCCCATTTATTCATAGTTTTAACAGTATCATGTCTCCACCAATAGCATAGCCCCTCCATATATACCTCACACAACCCATAATCCTTTGTGTCACTCTAACGAAGGGCTGACGCCAGCGTCAGCTTTTCATTCTCTTCACGGTGGAAATTCTACCTCTATCTCTCCCTTCCCACCCTGGACGTAGCAGCACAGATTCTTTTATGTACCACAATGGAATCTAAATTAGCTTTTTGATCTCTTCAAGTATTGGCTTTTTAAGTTTTAATTTCTTTTGATTTCTTTATTCTGAAAATGGTATTCTAAAAGGTAGAGCGGCTCGAATAAATTCGTTATATTTTCCAAAACTAAAAGGTCAGCTGCAAATTTCTCAAAATACCGCTCTCGTAGGCTTCTTCACGAAGTAAAAGACCCCTCCAGAATTGAAGAAAATTTACTATAGATTAAAATAATAAACGTCATTGCTTTCCTGCTTTGTTGGGACTCAAAAGTCTTTGGGCAAAAGCGTCGCAGCTCATCGCCCTGTTTATTTCTTATGGCGGTGTAATTCATGTTCAAACTTGGAAGATATTACCACTAAGAGATTAAAACGAGCCGCCTTAACTACGCCATTTTCACGATGGTGCTATTTTACTACAACTACCAGAATTTATTTTGTCCTTTTTTGTTATTATTAATACGAAAATGTTTGTTCTTCTTTGGGATTCTTCTGAGGTTAAAAAACGATAATGATCCTACGTTTGGGCCAGTTTAACAACACAACACAGACTAAATTACTCACCAGAAACCTCTGTGGAAGCTCCAGAACTAGTGTCACTGGAACCTAACCAACAGAAAAACAATTTCTCCAGTTAGCAAATGAAAATGCATTATCTTCCACTGAGAGATCGATAATCTGTCGATTGATTGATTGATTGATTGATTGATTGATTGATTGATTGATTGATTGATTGATTGATTGATTGATCGAGTGACTGACTGACTGACAGACAGACAGACAGACAGACTGATTGATTGACTGATTGATCGATCCATTCGTCTATCCATTCATGCATGCATGGATGTATTGACGGGGGACTTTCTAGCGGAGCCCGCGCGCGTAGCGCGCCAGCCGAGCACCATTGCTAAGCAAATTTGGTAACCTGTCAAGCCAAGAAATTTTGGTAGTGACGTAATAGTCACGTGACCGTCCGTCCGCACCACAGGGTCAGCAATATGAGATGGCATACACTTGAGATAGCCCTGTTCCGTTTCCCGCGTTTTTGAAGCGAAATCGCATGGTGACCTGCATTTTAGCAAAGACAACAAAAGTCAAAAACAATTTTATTAATGGAAAAAATTCCAAAGAATACTCAGTTTTCCTTTTGGTTAAAGGCGAAAAGTTCAAGTTACAAATTTGCCTTCGAGGACTACATCTTTGTTGTCGGTTCTGCTGCGGACTTGGTCGACGCAACGCTTGAGTTCGCAGCATTTGGCAGCAGTCCCGACTTTAAATAGAACAGAGCTAGTGCCTTCTGTCTTTTTTTTTCTGTCCGTTATTATTTAATGACTTGAATGAGAGTATTTTCATAAATTAAAGGTACCAGCAAAAAAAAGGTGGAGCTCCGCTTTCAGGCTTGGCTAAATCTGTACATTAGCCACGAGTTCTTTTTGTAGCTTTTTGTGGTGTCAATTTTGCAGTATGGCTAAAAATATATATATTGGGTAAGTTTTCTTTCTGGTGCATGCGCAAAACTCAAAATCCTTCTTTTGCGATCCGAAATGGATGCTTGTTTTTTCGCCTCTTTCTTTTCTTTTTCTTGTTTTTTTCTTCTATTGATGTGTTAGCCTTTTTATTGCCTTTAAATTTCCTGTGAAAGGATGCCTGGCTCACTTTTCCAGGGAAGGCAGTGGAAACTTTAACCTGGAAAGAGTACCATGCAGGTAAATAGTCAAATCTGGTCGATTTGGTGGCAAGAAACCGTTAATGATTCTTTCTTTTCCAAATGAGACATGTGTGTAAAGATCTCCTCTTTTTGAATGTTTTGTTTATCAAAAGGATTGCTTAAGAGAAAGATGATTACGTTGGAAGTGTTTAAGTGCGCATGTCACCTCAGGGGTCGATTCGCTCCCCCCCCCCCCCCCCAAAAAAAGCGTTAAGGAAACATCTGGCATTCATTCAATTGTGGTGTCTCCTTCTGGATAGAGAGCATCTGAAGGCGGAGAATACAAAATAAACGTGGGAAATACGAAACGAAAATGATAATATGAAAATAATTTTGTGGATACCACGGCATCCATGCGTTCTAACAGCATACAGCTGCCTCTCATTGCTCCCCACCCCCTAAGCGGTGGCTGTTTTCACAGGTTAGTTCATTCGAATTATACAAAAAAATGATTATTATTATTATGAACACTTATGGTATTTTATAAACTGGATGTAAAGCTATTTTTATCCATGTTTTCTTTTAGCATCAGTTTTCTTCACATTTCGTCTTGTTTTAGTTGCAATCTAAGAAGTATCTTCTTATCAATTTCTAAACTTCCGCTGAACCCAAGAAAAACAACCTAGACACTCCTGAAGACAAGGAAAATTCCCTTTAATTTAGAGGTGACCCCAGGGCACGGGAATTTTCCTTACAAACCTATCCACATTAACGCGTGTAATTTATTTCATTTAACTTAATTTTATTTTATTTTATTTTATTTTATTGTATTCTATTCTATTCCGTTTTGTTCTGTTATGTTATGTTCGATTTCTATTAAAATTTTTGGTGTGTAAGGGGGGGAGCAAGAATAAAACGGCGTGTTCGTGTTTATATCCAATGGCACCGTTTCATTATTTAAGTCACGCTATGTGAATTTAAAAAAAAACAAAACACCGAAGTCTAGACATGACCTCCTTGGGGTTTTTCCCTTCGCTTTGTGCATAAAATCTTAAATGCCCCGTCCTAATCTTCGGTATTAAATCTTTCCTTAGTTTAATTATGTCATTCAAGAAATGAATATAAATGGCAAGGCTTTAGTAGGCCGGGACAGCTTTTGTCACAGGTTTACTCACTTATACCCTTTAAGCTTTTTTATCACAGGAAGCATGCGTGTCAACGGATTGGAGTGAATAAACAGGATTAATGCCATCGCTCCTTATTTGAGTTCCAATGCAAAACCGTTTGCGTGGCACATGCTGGGTTATAAGTTAGTTGTAATTCTCCATTAGCACTTCTTTCACAGATTCGCTTATCCCTGTACTTGTAGCGATAGTTTGCTATGACAACCAATACGTACTCAGATATCAGAAATTAAAGGTTCTAGGCATAAGTTTCACACAGTTATCTGAGTGATTGAATTGAATCGGCGACTTAACGGCGTGACTATGCGATACGTACGTTTGTTTGGATGGATTAGCTAGCTCAAAACTCAACAGCTGCAAATGTTTTATTCAGTAATCACTACAGATCGAAGTGTAATTGTTGAAACCCTACATCTAAAGTTGCGTCCTTTCAGGTAAATGTATTTTCATAATGCTTGCACAGCTGCGCGCATACAAACATACATTCTGACCTAGAGTAGTAAATATGTCATTCTATCCGAAGGAAAAGCCATGCGTAGTGACAAAGTGATGACAACTGAAGTTTCAAGCAAGATACACTACTGGAAACAACAGCACAGTTCGCTATCGTTTTGCACAAATTTTAACAGCAATCTGCTCTTGCGGCCTAAAGCTTTTGATCTATCGGTATTACTGACTCTTTGTCGTCATCCATTCTTGAACGGTAAACGCTGACAGGCTTTTTACATCTCCATCAAAAAGCTCTTCATGTAAACAAAGTTCTTGAAGTATTAAGAGCTTCCACTAACATGTTTTGACGATCAAAGACACAAACTGTACTCACCTGAAGACATATCAACAGGTTTCCCTCAGAACATCCATTCTTTCTGCCATTAAATGACGTTCTACTCCCTTTTTGTGATTTAATTGCGGGAAAACCCCTAATGTATAAATAAGGCATTTGAATGTATATGAACTCATGGTCATTGATGTTTTGCGATGACTTCAGACTCACACATTCACTAAATTAACGTTTTTCAGACTTAATCAGACTTCTGCGTAATTGCAATGGTTATTTTATAGCTCAAAATTGCAAAGTCTTAGAAATACCCGATCTGAACGATCTTATATCCATTACAAGGCCGGCTTACGCCAGTGTTACCACATGTAGTGCGGAGTGTGTGGTATGTGTAGATGCAAGGCAGGCTGCATTTTAGTTCAAACTTGTTAAGTTGTTGCTGTAGACTTGAATTAAGCACCAATTTCTTTTCCTGTGTAACATACTTTTCGATTCGTAGGTTTTGTAATATGCAACTTGAGCAGTGGGGGGTAAAATGTGTTGACTCAAAAGTGCTGTGTCATATCCCATCAAAACATAGTACAAACATAGGCCATTTCCGTGTTGTCCTCAGCCCCTTTAACAAAGCGAGGAGTCCAGTAAATCCTTTCAGACGAAAATGAGTTTTCTTTGCACGTGAATGAAAACTAATTTTCAGATTAACGGCTGCGCATCGGGCCTTAACTTGGAAAAGAGGATAAAGGCAATTCGGAAATTCATCTTGTCCCCCCCCCAACTTTTGCTTTCTTTTGTCTATTTGGCTGCAGTAACCACAAGCGTTTGAGTTACGAAAGTGAAAGTGTAAGAGACAAGTCCAAAGCCTGGGGCGTTGATGAAAATCGGAACCTGGAACATTAAGGAACATCTAAAACATTAAAAAAAGGAAAAAGGAAACTAGCAACTGAGACTGTAAAGAAGAAATAAATGAAATTAATTTTTAAATAAAAACGTCTAGTCGCAATACAAAACATAAAAAAAAAACGCGTAACGTAACAGCCAACAATACATGTGGGTCTGGTGGAGTGAATGCAGATGTAAAAGGGTTTATTTTTGTATACTTTTTCCTAGGGGCAGTTATTTCTTTCTGCTCCGTGTTCGGTTTTATCACCGGTCAAAAAGTCTCCCGAAACGAACAATTGAACAACAGAGTTTTCCCACCGGATCCCCTTACTCCCAACTATCCCATGTACCGTAGGTGATTGCTGAGGAAGGAAGGGGGGAGAGAGGGGACCAAGCAAACATCTGGCAGCGAAATTAATAAACGTAAAGGGAAGTACTGACAATACTATAGAAGCAGTCCTAATTTACTCGGAAATTACAGTAGACTAGCTCCTGCTATCTCGAACGCGAGAGTTGGAGATAGCCAATAGTAAGCAAGTGAGCCGTATCAACCAAGGAAAGGAAAATGGCTCTCCCTTTGATATAGCCGGTGTTCGATCGAGATAGCCGGGATTCGAGAGTGCGGGTCCTACTGTATACAACTGTCGCGAACTCGAAAAAATCCCAGTAAATTATGGGGCGGAAGAGTGGAGTGTAAACTGCAGGCTTAGGAATGATTTATTGGAATTTTTCTTTTCTTTCTTTTTTTCTTTCTTTCTTTCTTATACGTTTCCCAAAATTTTTACTTCCAAATTTGAACATGTTGTAGCATGATTTTATCAATCAAATTTTGGCTGTTGTATCTGTTCAGTATAGAGAGTCATAAGATGCTATGGCATATTTTATTCATCCTTTATGTGGCTTCTTAACTTACTTTTATTTTTGAGCACTGTTCCCATTTTTGCTTTGGGAACGTTCCGATTAAGAGATGATTGTTCCTCTTTGGAGTGGTCCTTTTAGCATCAAAAGGAACAAATTGCTGTTAAAAATAGGAACAAAGTGTTCATTTAGAGCTAAAAAGAACCTTTTGTTCCGAATTTTTAACATTGAAAGGAACTTTTTGTTCCTAAATGAGTGGCCTAGGAACAGGTGTTCCCAATGGTATTCGGTTCCTCTTTTATCACTTTGGTCCTTTTTAATCGCTTGAGGAACAATTGTTCCCATTAATGCGTTCCGTTTTAGAGTGGCTGTTCCTTTATGCTGACACGAGGAACTTTGGTTCCCAATTAATTACGTTCCTTTTTTTGGAAAGGAACGTTTGTTCCTTTCTAACATTGTTCCTGTTTTGAAAAATTGGTTCCTTTTCATTCACTTGAGGAACAATTGTTCCCATTAACAGGTTCCGTTTTGAACGAAATGTTCCTTTTTATTGGCACGTGGAACAGTTTGTTCCTAACCATTAGTTCCTATTTATGTAAAATGGTTCCTATTTAGAAATGACAGTTCCTTTGTACATCTTGTTCAACAGAAACATTCTTCTTTTCTTGCCATCTATGATTTTATCGCTTTTTAATTGGCAAAAACATTTGGTGTAGTGTTTTAAGTTTCAAACAACACGAAGCAGTGTCAATAGCAGATTTTTAAAGACTTTTCGAGGCCCTTATAGACTTGCCCGGGCAAGGTTGAATATAATCGCACCAACGCCATATATCACCTCGAATTTGTAAGCTTACTTAAGAATAATGAACAGTGGCAAGCAGACACATGCCTGAGCAAGCAGGGGCAAGTTGGGGCAGGTTGGGGCAAGTTTAAACTTGCACAATACAGCCATTGTTTTTTGTCGCCTTTGTGTTTTGTTCACTATTTATGTAAGTGGAACAAATTGTGTGGATCACTCAGATGTCCGACATGAACAAAAAGGGTAAGGTTGACTGGTCGAAAATCGATGGCTCATCACCAAAACCAAAACGGCTTCACTTGGAAAAAGAAGAAACAGATAGCTTGTATCACTGTCCAATACAAACGTGTGATCACGATGGATTTAAAAGTCAACGTGGCTGCAGGAAACATGTGAACACCAAGCACAGTTGGTTCTTTTTCTTTGACGAAAAACCCGACGTTTCAAGTACCAAAGAACTTGCCGATGATGATACATCGGGTGAAATCACAAAACAAACTGCCAAGGTAATGCCTTCGTTTTCAGTTTCCAGCCAAATTGGCGAGTTATTCACGAAATGGTTGACTGGAAGTGGTGGGGGTTGCAAGAAAGATCGTGCAGCTCAGCAGATAGCCAAGAGATGCTTTAAATTTCTCAAATTTTGCTGCGAAGATGAAGAGGAATTGAGTTTTGAAGCGCTGGACTTTAGCCTGTGTTCTCATAGTCTGTTGTTCAAGTTTATCGACTACTTGCAAGATGAATGCAAACTCGGACACGGTGGCCGATTGGGCTACATCGATGCGATCTCCGAATTAATCGACTTCAGAAAAATAAACGGCGTATCAGACACAGTTCTTCGAAATTTGTCCTCCACGGAGTTGTACCTTAAACGAGCGCGCAAGACGGTGGCAAAGATGATGAGACTGCAGTGGACACAAGATCTAGACATTGAAACTTTGGATGCTAGGGGGCACTGGGCAACCATGGAAGAACTGTTAGAAGTGGTGACATTTCATTTGCCTCGTTACGAGAACACTGTGAAGACGTGCAAAACTATTCCAGGTCACAGAAACAAAGAGCGCACCCCCTAAAGAAAAGGATTCCCCGCCCACAAATCAATTGCGAGTTCAAAGAAATTATCGTCGGGTGTTGAAATTCACGGCAGACGAGGACGATTTTCTCAAGAAGGGAATCGATCGGCACGGGTTTGGGCAGTGGACGGCAATTCTGAGGGATCCCGATCTCAAATTTCAAGACGGAAGAACGGCGGACTCTCTCAAGAAAAGGGCTGGAATGAAAATGCCGCTATAGCTTGACATAATGTTTAGAAACAAACTAATCTGCCAAAACTCGTCTAATAAAATATGGGACCGAGCCGACGCACCCTTTATCGTGTAAGAGATAGTCGAAGTAAAGTAAGCAAAGTTGCATTCAAAAAGTGACTTTCTTTTAATCAAGGTTGACGTTTTCCTTTCCTTTCCTTACATGTAGTTCGCTTATTTGTTATTTATTAGCATCACTCTCGACTTGAAAAATACGATTTCAATTTTACGAAAGGCAAAAACACTGAGTTCAATGTTTCATTTCACAGAAAACGGATTCAATTGATGACATTTGTCTGACCAATCACTCTCGTCATACATGGGCGACAGCGGAGAAGAAAAATGCTACTCCTTTCATTTTCTTTATCTTTTCGTCACATTCATCACGTTTCTGGCATATGTTTAGCCACAGATCGTCACAAGACATTCCCTCATGTTTGCTGTAAGATAATTTAGCTGCCAAAAGAGAACAAGTTCCCTGGACAGCTGGCAAGACCTTGCTAAGCACAGCACTCCTGATTCCCTAAAATAATTACAAGGAAACAGTAAACTAGTCAGCACAGAATCACTAAAATTGACGAATAATCTGTAGGAAATATTTAGACTACAATGCCTATTAGATTAACTGGTTAGAAAAGCCTAAGCAATATAGCATTTCGTTCCTGTTAATTGCTACGTTTTAAGCTGAACTTTGTAAATTCGTTCACTAAAAGAACCGAGAGCAACTTTTCTTCCTTAACTTGTCTTAAAGCTACGAAGAAGGAATATGAAATCTAGTACATACCTTATTATTGAGTTGCCTTGCTGGTGCTGTGGCCATCACTGTCATCGAGTGAAATGAGAACGAAGCAACGTTTCAGACTTCTTTTATAGCATACTAGCTTCATTGTTTACGTTCCTCAGTTTGATCTTTTCTTTTCGATAAATTACGGGCAAAAATAGGCGGTTAGTGGTAAAAAATGCCCCGACGAGCTACATTTTTAAACTTCCTGTGTGTGATTTTTTTTTGTTTTCGATACAATCAAGTCAAAAACAAAATGCCCGAGCAATTTACAGTGGTTACATAACTGCTTCTCCTTGGCAAACAGTGTAATAAAGAATCTGGAAAACAATGAAGCGCAAACTAAACATTCATACCGGCATATGATCAATGCCTTAAAAACATGTCACCTTAACACTTTTTTAGCGAACAAGCATTTCCAGAATCAACAAAAAGCTTAACGATATTTTTAAAATACTAGCGAGCTAATTGAAAGGATTATTCTTTTGTGCAGCACAGTTGTAATTAATAGCTTTTCTCGGCGTATCCGTCACATTACGAGAAATATGCAATTTAGATAATGCACGTTAACTTGAATGAATGAATAAATGAATCAATGAATGAGTGAATGAATGAATGAATGAATGAATGAATGAATGAATGAATGAATGAATGAATGAATGAATGAATGAATGAATGAGTGAATCAATGGATGAATGAATGAATGAATGAATGAATGAATGCGTATTTACAGTAGGTTCACAGTAATCAAAATATCTCTCAGTGCTGTTCCCCGTTGTTTCCGTTTTATCCGTTTCACTAAAGAAATAATTGCATTTTCACTCAGATCTCAGTAGTCAAAAGATCTCAAGTAAATCGGGGATAACGGATACAACGGGGACAGAACTTACAGTACATCAGATCAGCTTCAAGGAATATAAAATAATATAAAGTACAACGGAGACAACGGACACGGCGGGGACACAACTTACAGTATATGTATAGGAATATATTAACAATACTACTACATAACTACTACTACTACTACTACTACTAATAATAATAATAATAATAATAATTATTATTATTATTATTATTATTATTATTAGTAGTAGTAGTAGTAGTAGTAGTAGTAGTAGTAGTAGTAGTAGTAGTAGTAGTAGTATTGTTAATATATTCCTATACATATGCTGTAAGTTGTGTCCCCGCCGTGTCCGTTGTCTCCGTTGTACTTTATATTATTTTATATTCCTTGAAGCTTCAAGGAATATAAAATAATATAAAGTACAACGGAGACAACGGACACGGCGGGGACACAACTTACAGTATATATATAGGAATATATTAAGAATACTACTACTACTACTACTACTACTAATAATAATAATAATAATAATAATAATAATTATTATTATTATTATTATTATTATTATTAGTAGTAGTAGTAGTAGTAGTAGTAGTAGTAGTATTGTTAATATATTCCTATACATATACTGTAAGTTGTGTCCCCGCCGTGTCCGTTGTCTCCGTTGTACTTTATATTATTTTATATTCCTTGAAGCTGATCTGATGAACTGTAAGTTCTGTCCCCGTTGTATCCGTTATCCCCGTTTTACTTGAGATATTTTGACTACTGAGATCTGACTAAAAGTTTAATTATTTCTTTAGTATGACGGATAAAACGGAGATAGCGGGGAATAGTAGTTGGAGCTTGTTTAAGTTGATATTCCTTTTTACTCTTTTCATTGAGCGTGAGTGTTTCGCCATTTGTGTCTGTGATCTATTTCCTATTTAGTTTGTTCTGATTTGCACGATTGTATACATTCAACGGAGATCACGGATATGCCGGGGACAAAGGGACTCACTTTTGTATCATGGAATAAGATAGCTCTGGGAAAACCCTTGTATTGCTGATATAAATTTAAGGCCATCATCTTTTAACACTGTTTTAGGAACAAGTGTGCCTTTTTTGTAGCTGTTCCTCTTATAAGGAACGCTTTGGAACATAAACCTTCCCATTTGAGGTATATTTTTGGCAAAAGCCGGTAAAACTTAAGTTTTAGCAGTGCCCTACATAAACCTACATGGAAACGTAGTTATGGAGAGATTTGCGCGGTAGTCAGAACTATTTTAGGGTTTTTAAAATCAGGAACTGAAATTTTGGGAAACGATCTTATACGTTTCCCAAAATTTTTACTTTCAAATTTGAACATGTTCTAGCATGATTTTATCGATCAAATTTTGGCTGTTGTATCTGTTCAGTATAGAGAGTCATAAGATGCTTTGGCATATTTTATGCATCCTTTACGTGGTTTTTTAACTTACTTTTATTTTTTAGCACTGTTCCCATTTTTGCTTTGGGAACGTTCCGATTAAGAGATGATTGTTCCTCTTTGGAGTGGTCCTTTTAGCATCAAAAGGAACAAATTGCTGTTAAAAATAGGAACAAAGTGTTCATTTAGAGCTAAAAAGAACCTTTTGTTCCGAATTTTTAACATTAAAAGGAACTTTTTGTTCCTAAATGAGTGGCCTAGGAACAGGTGTTCCCAATGGTATTGTTCCTCTTTTATCATTTTGGTCCTTTTTAATCGCTTGAGGAACAATTGTTCCTATTAATGCGTTCCGTTTTAGAGTGGCTGTTCCTTTATGCTGTCACGAGGAACTTTGGTTCCCAATTAATTACGTTCCTTTTTTTGTAAAGGAACGTTTGTTCCTTTCTAACATTGTTCCTGCTTTGAAAAATTGGTTCCTTTATATTCACTTGAGGAACAATTGTTCCCATTAACAGGTTCCGTTTTGAACGAAATGTTCCTTTTCATTGGCACGCGGAACAGTTTGTTCCTAACCATTAGTTCCTATTTATGTAAAATGGTTCCTATTTAGAAATGACAGTTCCTTTGTACATCTTGTTCAACAGAAGCATTCTTCTTTTCTTGCCATCTATGATTTTATCGCTTTTTAATTGGCAAAAACATTTGGTGTAGTGTTTTAAGTTTCAAACAACACGAAGCAGTGTCAATAGCAGATTTTTAAAGACTTTTCGAGGCCCTAATAGACTTGCCCGGGCAAGGTTGAATATAATCGCACCAACGCCATATATCACCTCGAATTTGTACGCTTACTTAAGAATAATGAACAGTGGCAAGCAGACACATGCCTGAGCAAGCAGGGGCAAGTTGGGGCAGGTTGGGGCAAGCTTAAACTTGCACAATGTAGCCATTGTTTTTTTTTTGTCGCCTTTGTGTTTTGTTCACTATTTATGTAAGTGGAACAAATTGTGTGGATCACTCAGATGTCCGACATGAACAAAAAGGGTAAGGTTGACTGGTCGAAAATCGATGGCTCATCACCAAAACCAAAACGGCTTCACTTGGAAAAAGAAGAAACAGATAGCTTGTATCACTGTCCAATACAAACGTGTGATCACGATGGATTTAAAAGTCAACGTGGCTGCAGGAAACATGTGAACACCAAGCACAGTTGGTTCTTTTTCTTTGACGAAAAACCCGACGTTTCAAGTACCAAAGAACTTGCCGATGATGATACATCGGGGGAAATCACAAAACAAACTGCCAGGGTAATGCCTTCGTTTTCAGTTTCCAGCCAAATTGGCGAGGTATTCACGAAATGGTTGACTGGAAGTGGTGGGGGTTGCAAGAAAGATCGTGCAGCTCAGCAGATAGCCAAGAGATGCTTTAAATTTCTCAAATTTTGCTGCGAAGATGAAGAGGAATTGAGTTTTGAAGTGCTGGACTTTAGCCTATGTTCTCATAGTCTGTTGTTCAAGTTTATCGACTACTTGCAAGATGAATGCAAACTCGGACACGGTGGCCGATTGGGCTACATTGATGCAATCTCCGAATTAATCGACTTCAGAAAAATACACGGCGCATCAGACACAGTTCTTCGCAATTTGTCCTCAACGGAGTTGTACCTTAAACGAGCGCGCAAGACGGTGGCAAAGATGATGAGACTGCAGTGGACACAAGATCTAGACATTGAAACTTTGGATGCTAGGGGGCACTGGGCAACCATGGAAGAACTGTTAGAAGTGGTGACATTTCATTTGCCTCGTTACGAGAACACTGTGAAGACGTGCAAAACTATTCCAGGTCAAGTTAATCCTTCGGACTTAACATTTGCCACGAAATTTGTCGCAGTGTATTTGTTCATCAAGGTGAAGGGATTCTCGGCCTATGACTTATCAGTATTTGACAGTGGACATGGTCAGAGCAGCTAAGGAGAACGGGGGATTCATCGACCAGAAAAAGTTCAAGACTGCTAGCAAATATGGATTTGACTCCTTAATTCTGACCGATGCAAGCATGCAGGTGCTCGATAGCTACATAAATTTCGTAAGGCCATTGCTAAAGCCCCAGTGCGAGTTCGTTCTGGTCACGAGAAACGGAGGCCAGCACAGCAAATTGGGCGACGTCATGAGTAAACTAGTGTTTGATGCAATTGGAAAGTTCATTCATCCGACGCGCTATCGTCAAATTGTCGAGACGCAAAGCCTCAATCTGCTCACAAGCAAGGAGCAACAAATTTTGTCAGAAGACCAAAAACACAGTTCTGGCGTTGCAAAAGTTCACTATCAAAAGCAAAGATCGCGCGAAGTTGCTGTCAAAGCTCACGAGTGTCTACAAAAGCTACAAGGAACGAAAGGCTCGGAGGTGGATAGGGAAGTACAAACGAGGTTTAGCGGCTCAACTTCAAGTCTTGCAGC